>JADWQK010000342.1:0-117437 GCA_017933935.1 Sesamia nonagrioides | reverse complement strand
ATGCGGCGGCCATCAACCTGTAAGCGCTTCCTTATCAACATGTACTAGTATACATCATGTAGAAAAAGTGAAAAATAATTTCCTGTGACTGAAATAATGGATATATTTATATGATTTTTTGTGTGTAGACTGAGAACGTGTTGAGGTACACGGTGTTTAATTTATTGTCGTTTAGCGCGTGTAGGGCGTGTTGTGTAATTAAAACGCGAATAGGTATAACGTTGTATATTGCACGTAAGTCTAGAGTACAATGTATGCTATAAGTTACCTAATTACAAGAGTAGAGACGCGACTATGTTACAATGTAAAATGTCTGACAGTAATGCGTGATCTTATGATATACGATATTATGTTAATGTGTGTGGTCTTACGAGCTATGCACAAGCTTAAATACTAGACAATAATACAGCTATCTCTAAACCGGAGTGGGGCTGACTGATCGGGCGTTCTTGATGCTGATTTGTTGATCGTGGAAGAACGTGCCGTCTGATTGGCCGGTGGACCGGGCCGCGCCTTCGGTGCACGTGCAAGGCGGTTCGTTGTGGTCAGCGCGCTTTCTCCGGCGGTGCACAATAGGTTGACAGAATCGCGTCGTCCGCGGAACTTTCTCCAACGAACAATGGGTTAACCAACAGATGTCCGACAATGTGCGACACCCTCGCTGAGGCGGTCAGGACCCACGCTCTTTGTCTTACATACGCGCTTTGTTTTCCAAGATCCTTGTTCTGGTATGATTTATATGCACCCTTTCGCGGAAGGTCGTCAATCGTTGGGACGTCAATAGTTGGGCAATCCTTTGTGTTATTGTTGTATTGTAGCGACTGCGACCATCGCTACAGTACTCTCCCTCTCACGGCGAAACATACGTGGCGTGCAGGCGTCTTAACGATCCTGCCTGACCTAGTACGTTGTTCTCTCGTATGCTGGGCTGGGAGTAGGCTGGATTGCTCGTCTGCGGTTGCTGCAGGTGCTGGAGTCTTGGCTGTGGCTTGCTCGTCTGTGGTAACTGCAGGTGCTTGACTGGTCTCGCTGTTTGTTTGCCTGGGGTCATCTTCTGTGTTGATAGTGTACGCAGGTTTGAGGCGATCGATCGATATGTTGCTTGATCGTCCGGGTAGTTGTATTGTGAAGTACTTTTCCTTGCGTTCGATGATCGGGTATGGACCTTGGTATGGATGCTGCAGAGGTTTGCGGACGGTGTCGTCGCGTACAAACACGTGGCTACATGTTTGTAGATCGTTGTGCACGAACATACATCGCTTGTTTGCATGCGATTTGTATGTGGGTGTGAGCTTCGTGATGATGTCGTGCAGGTGATTGACATAGTCCTGGTCCATCTTCGGTGTGACTGGTGTTGGTGATATGAAGTCACCTGGTAGGCGTATAGCTTGACCGTAGGTGAGTTGCGCTGCGCTTGTGTCAGAGTCGGAGCGGATAGCGGCTCTTAGACCCATTAGAACAGTAGGCAACTCGTAGATCCATTTGTTGCTGTTTTCTAGTCTAGCCATGAGCGCGGCTTTCAACGATCTGTGCCAACGCTCGACGATTCCATTACTCTGCGGGTGGTAGGCAGTAGTGCGGGTTCTGTCTGCGCCGAGTAGTTGAGCTAGGTCTTTGAATAGTCGACTTTCAAACTGTCGTCCTTGATCAGTTGTGATTCTTATTGGACAACCGAAACGGGATATCCAGACTTCGTATAGCTTTCTTGCGACGGTTTCAGCGGTTGTCTCTTGAAGTGGTACAGCTTCAGGCCATCGAGTGCACCGGTCGATCATTGTGAGTAAGTATTTGTGTCCACATGCTGATGTAGGTAGCGGACCAACGATATCGATGTGAATGTGTTGAAATCGTTCGCTCGGTGGGAATGTTGCGATGTCGCTATGATTGTGTCGCTGTATTTTGGAGAGCTGACACGAATTGCATGCTTTGGTCCACAACCCGATGTCGGTGTTCATTGAGGGCCAAAAGAATCGTTCTTGCATCAGCTTCCGTGTAGCTCGTACTCCGGGATGACTTGGACTGTGCACGGCGTTGAAAGCTGTGCGACGAAAGTCAGCTGTTAGGTATGGGCGAACATGTGACGTTGATGTTTCGCAGAATATTGGCTTGTTGGTACCAGGTAAGATGATTTTCTTGAGTTGTATGTTGGTCTGTTGAGATAATGCAGGTAAACAACTGTCGTTTTCTTGAGCTTGAGATAACTCGTCGTAGTTGATAGGTGATGGCGTGTCGATTGTCTCGACGCGCGATAGTGCGTCTGCGACAATATTTTGTGCCCCGCTCACGTGTCGGATATCAGTAGTAAACTCGCTAATGAAGAGCAATTGGCGGATTCGGCGCGGTGTGTCGTTATCAGACGGGGGCTTGCGAATTGCGTAAATCAGCGGTTTGTGGTCAGTATAAATGATGAGTTCTCTGCCTTCAAAGATTTTTCGAAAGTGTTTTATCGCCATGAAAATCGAAAGTAACTCCCTATCATTTGTGCTATATCTCTTCTGCCTGTCGGAGAATTTTTTCGAAAAATATCCGAGTGGCACCCATTGTTTATTGTTACGCAATTGTTGGAGGGATGCGCCGGCGCAGGTAGCCGACGCATCGCAAAACAAAGCGATCTTGTCGTCGGGCGAACTTGATGGGTAAGACAATAACGCAGCATCTATTATGCTCTGTTTGCACAACTCGAAGGCTTTTGTTGACTGATTGTCCCACGTTACTTCCGTTTTGTCTCGTTTTTTTGAGTTATGAAGAAAGACGTTTAACGGTGCTTGTATCTCGGCTGCATTTCTAACACTGTCTCTATAGAAATTTATCATCCCCATAAATCTTCGTAAGTCTTGAATGGTTTTCGGTTTGGGGTATTCTATTATTGCATTGACTTTGTCCTGTAGTGGCTTGATTCCCGCGCTCGATACTTCGTAACCTAGGAACTTGACTGTTTCGCCGCCGAAGACACACTTAGATGGGTTGATAGTGACACCATACGTGTCTAATCGGCGTAAAACTTCCTGCAGATCCGCGATATGGCTTGCTTCACTTTCAGATGCAACGATGACATCGTCGATGAATGGGAACGCGTAGTCTATCCCGTTCAGTACTTCGTGTATGAATCGTTGGAATGTCTGTCCAGCATTCTTGAGACCTGGGCACATTCGTGGAAATTCGAATAAACCGAATGGTGTTGTGATCGCTGTCTTCTCGATATCGGGTTCGAAGATCGGCAATTGTGAATAGGCTCGGTTTAAATCGAGAGTGGAGAAGATTTTCTTGCCGTGAAGCAGGTATGTAAAATCTTTGAGGCGTGGGACTGGGTAGCGATCGGGTTTAGTGACGTCATTGAGTCTCCTGTAGTCTCCGCAGATTCGTAAGTCGCCGTTTTTCTTAGGTACGACATGTAGTGGACTGGCCCAAGGGCTTTTGCTTGGTCGGCAAATTCCTTGCTGCATCATGAGCTCGAATTCTTTCTTCACGGGCAGGTAGCGATGTGGAGGAAGCGGTCTGCACTTGCTGTACACTGGTGGACCAGCAGTTTCAATGTGGTGTTCTACCCTGTGTTTGGGAGTATCCTTCGTGCATGACGGTCGCAGGATGTCAGGAAAGTTACTGAGGAGCTGGTGATACGGCTGTTCCATGTCGATACTTCGAACTGTGGGTTCGGCGGACTGAATGACAGATGCTCTGACGGTCATATTAGTAACTTTGTCGACGAGGCGTCGGCCGGCTATGTCGACAAGAAGTTGATGACGTTTCAGGAAGTCTGCACCGATGATTGGTTTGCTGACTGCAGCGACGATGAATTTCCAGGTGTACGGCCGTCGTAGGTTGAGATCCAGTTGTAACGTTTTCTCTCCGTACGTTGGGATAATCGTGTTGTTTGCCGCGTACAAACAGAAATCGGTTTGTTTTGCTTTCCCGCCTTTGGTTCTCGGTATCACGGAAACGTTTGCGCCGGTATCAATAAGAAATGACAGACGCGAATTCTTATCAGTTATGAATAGGCGGTGAGAAGTGTTGTTCGCGTCAGTTGCCGCCTCAACCGACGCAGGCGTTAGTTTTCCGACTGGGCGCTGTTGCCATCGAAATTGCACGGACGCGTACACTTTCGCGCTTCTTTACCGAACTTGCGATGATAATAACAATTAAGTGATTGCTCTGAATACTTGCGATTGCTATTATCCCGGCTTGCTGAGCGCGGTCTTGAACGCCGTCTGTCGTATGGTCTGTGTGATCTTGGTCTGTGTTCCTGACTGTTCTTGAGTTCAGATAGCTCCAGAGATAACTGCCTTATTTGTTCGTGTAGGGCAGTCATACCGCTCGTGTGTGTAATCTGCGCGACCTGGTTAGGTAGCGCGATAGTGTCCATGACAGTGTCTGCCATTTGCGACAACTTTTCTAAGTCAGTTATGTCGCTCACGGTGAGAACAGCGCGTACTGAAGGTGGAAGTAACTTGGTCCACATGATGCGCAGTGTGCTGTCGGGTATCTTCTGTCCGGCTAGTTCCCGCATTTTACGTAACAGCTGTGAGGGTTTCTGATCTCCGAGTTCCATCTCATCCATCAGCTTTTGCAGCTTCCGGTTCTCGGACTCCTCGTAGACGCTGATGAGTCTGGCCTTCAGGGTTTCGTACTTGTTTTCAGTGGGCGGTTTGGCGATAATGTCACTTACTTGTTGTAGTGCGTCCAGGCCTAGTCGTGCGATAGCTGCTTGATAGCGCGCGTCATCACCTGACTTCTGTGGCGCCATTACTGCTTCGAAGTGCGTGAACCATAGCCTGGGATACGCTGGCCAAAACTCAGACAGCCGTGCTTGTAGTGTGAGCGTGTCGACTCGCCCTTCTACCTGTGGTGCGTTGCTGGTCGCCATCCTGAAGAAACGCTGCTGTTGTAACGCTACAATACCGCGAATATAGCCTCTTGAAATCCTAGTGGGGAAACCCGCTTGTGGGAAGCCACTAGAATGTGCTGATCACGAGTATCGTCACGTCAGTCTTGAAGTCACGTCGGTCTTGTATTACGACGGTTAGACTCGCGCCGGTTAGTCTCACGTCGGTTTTAATCGGTTTTAATCGTCGGGCATATCACGTCGGTTTTAATCGGTTTTAATCACGTCGGGGTCACCACTTTAGCGCGTGTAGGGCGTGTTGTGTAATTAAAACGCGAATAGGTATAACGTTGTATATTGCACGTAAGTCTAGAGTACAATGTATGCTATAAGTTACCTAATTACAAGAGTAGAGACGCGACTATGTTACAATGTAAAATGTCTGACAGTAATGCGTGATCTTATGATATACGATATTATGTTAATGTGTGTGGTCTTACGAGCTATGCACAAGCTTAAATACTAGACAATAATACAGCTATCTCTAAACCGGAGTGGGGCTGACTGATCGGGCGTTCTTGATGCTGATTTGTTGATCGTGGAAGAACGTGCCGTCTGATTGGCCGGTGGACCGGGCCGCGCCTTCGGTGCACGTGCAAGGCGGTTCGTTGTGGTCAGCGCGCTTTCTCCGGCGGTGCACAATAGGTTGACAGAATCGCGTCGTCCGCGGAACTTTCTCCAACGAACAATGGGTTAACCAACAGATGTCCGACAATGTGCGACACCCTCGCTGAGGCGGTCAGGACCCACGCTCTTTGTCTTACATACGCGCTTTGTTTTCCAAGATCCTTGTTCTGGTATGATTTATATGCACCCTTTCGCGGAAGGTCGTCAATCGTTGGGACGTCAATAGTTGGGCAATCCTTTGTGTTATTGTTGTATTGTAGCGACTGCGACCATCGCTACAGTCGTATTGTCATCACCACTTTGTATACAAGCAGGGAGGCAATCGCGCTAAAATAATTGAACCATAACAGAATTGGATCTCAACTAAACCATAACTTTTGTTATGTTTCGTATCGCGCTGACCTTTTGACAAATTGTTTAACCATACCTACTTAACTGGATCGCAGTTGGAACGTAACCGCTGTTAAATAAAAAAGCTGAAACAAAGCTAACTTTTTCTGTGCCATTTGTCAAACTTACGTCTAAACGATTAGATTTACTTTTTTTATACATTTTAAACTAGCGCTTGACCGCAATCCCGTCTAATGGTAAACAGTGACGCAATAGTTGATAGTAAAGCGCACTAGTTTATTATGAGCCTGTTCACTCTAGCCCTGAAGACACTCAAATTGTAGTCCAACGGAAACACCGCCGCTGGCAAATTGTTTTAGTCCCCCGATGTACGCGGTATAAAGGACGAGCCGAAACGCTTCATCCTGATCGTAGCGGTGTTAACAACGTAAGGGTGAAACTCGCCGTACGACGACGGGTCGTCCGATGGTGGAACGGAAATGGGGGAATTAAATCATGCAATTCCCTCGCCCAAAATGCATCCTATAGAACACCAATAGGCTGGCTACTCTACTCCTGTGCTCTAGGCTTTGGAGAACGTCTCGAGTTAAATCACGGTCACCAATCAGCCTCTTCGCATGCCTCTCCAATAATAATAATATAATTAATTATAATTCATTTACTTTTAATTATTATATTTGACGAAATGTATCACTCGTACATTGATTTTACTTCAACCGAAGTTAAAACTTATATAGCGCGATACGAAATGTGATCGAAACTAA
Organism: Sesamia nonagrioides; assembly: GCA_017933935.1. Taxonomy (NCBI): domain Eukaryota; kingdom Metazoa; phylum Arthropoda; class Insecta; order Lepidoptera; family Noctuidae; genus Sesamia; species Sesamia nonagrioides. The sequence continues at coordinate 110,816 of JADWQK010000342.1, read as the reverse complement.
ACCATAACTGTAACTGGATTAGATACGAACAAGAGTTGAACTTCTACTGTTTTATTTAGCGCGATTACCCACCCCCCAGGGCAGTGGCGTAGCTAGCTTGGGTGGCACCCGGGGCGGAAGTGGGTGGTGTCACCCCATGGAAAGGAAAAACACTGGCAGGTATCAGGACACTACTGTGCCGTCATCTGCATACCCATAGATAGCGGGCATCAGCAGATCGTTAATATGCAGCAAGAACAGAGTTGCAGAGAGAAAAGACCCCGGAGGAACACCGGCATTAGTCGACATGGGCTCCAATGAGCACCCGTCGACAACAACTCGAAGGGACCGTTCAGTCAGGAAGTCTTTTACCCAGCCAGTCAGGCCTGCGGAAATACCATACCCTGGAAGTTTACTCAATAGGCCAACGTGCCATACCCTATCGAAAGCCTTCGAGACACCAAGAGAGACGGCAATAACTTCCCCATTTTTCTCGAGGGCCTCGCCCCACATATGAGTGGCATACATTAGTAGGTCCCCAGTTGACCGATTGCGGCGAAACCCGTACTGTCGATTACTGGGGAGATCGTTACCTTCCAGGTAAGCCAAGAGGCGCGATTTCAATACGCGCTCCATAATCTTGCAGAGTATGGAGGTTATTGAAATCGGCCGATAGTTGGTAGGATCGGCAGGACTACCCTTTTTGGGGACAGGCTGCACGTTGGCAAGCTTCCAAGACTTGCGCACTATACCTGTTCTAATTGAGAGGCGATACGAGCGCGTCAATACAGGAGACAACTCGAGCGCACATGCCTTAAGAACAATCGCTGGTATAACATCTGGGCCACTAGCCTTATTCACGTCCAGACGACATAGTACTCTCAGAACCTCCTTGTTCCTAATGCGAACCTCCGGCATTGAAGTTTCGCAATGAGGAAAATTAGGTGGAGTAGAACTGCTAGTTTCAAGACGCGAATTGTGGCAAAGATGCAAAGACCTGCTTTCTCTCTCGCCGTATGAGCCAGTGCTCCATCAGGCTTAAACAACGGAGGCAGTGTGGGCCAATAGAAGTTCGCCTCGACCGATTTGGCAAGGGACCAGAAAGATCTGTTGGTGGCAGCGCTGAGAGCTTATTGCCAATATGAGTAATGCGGTCGAAGCGAGCCTTCCTAAGCGACTTTTTGTAGGACTTGGCAGCACGATCAAAGGCTCTCTTCTTTGAGCTAATATCCGGAGCTCTGTGGTCCCGAGCTTTAACCCAGGTGAAAAATGCCATGTGCTTACGCTGTTCAGCTTGAATACCGTCAGCGTTGAACCATGGGCGAGCCGAGCCACCGACGGGAACATCACTGAAGGGGATAAAATACTTCATAGCTTGACGCACCACATCGGATATAGCATCCGCACAGCTAGACGGATTGTTAGAAGAGAAGCGGACCAGCTAGCAGCGATAAGACGCAAAGAAGTGGCGTATCTCATCCCATTCTGCTGAGTTGTATCGTCACATTCGCCGTTCACCACGTGAGTCGCAATCTAGTGTGGCGAAGGACGATACAGACTTCACTAGACAGTGGTCTGCAGTTCCTAACGGTGAGGGAACTATTACAACACATCTGTCCGGATTAATGGTCAGCAGAAGGTCCGAACAATTGGCGGTGTGACCAACTACATCAGGCACCCTTTTCCTTGTCCTACCAGCTGGGAATGGTCCATTAATAGTCGATCCTCTGTGTATGGGAAAACCCAGTCTTGGCGGCAGGCATTGAAGTTCCCCAGAGCGACGAACTGTGCGTCAGGGTGCCGGTGCAGCACATTGTCAGCAGCCTCACTGAGGTGGTAAAATATTGGAATATTGCGGTGCAATATAGATTACAGAAAATAAATATAAAGATTTTACAATGGGCCGTCTTATCGCTAAGAGCGAACTTTTACAGATAGAGGTGCACTTTAAATGAGAGGATGTGCGTCCGCTGTGCACACTTACTTTTTTTATGCCTTTTAAAACTGAGTGAATAGGAAGGAAGACGGCAGTTGAGTGACGTGATGCAATGTTAAACCCAACAACATGGCCAACGATACTGCGCCAGAGGGAGATTGGTCTGGAGACTGCGGGGACGCCCGAATCCCTCCTGGAATCGCCATCAGGTCCTCTCGTCCGGTCGCCAACCGGCAGGATGGAGCCACCCTGGGATTTTTCGCAGGTAGCGGGGCAGTCCATCGTCTGTGGCTGGCACACTAATTGGGCCCCCAAATAGCGTCGGCCTGTGGAACATCATGCTTTGGATCCCGCTAGCCTCCACGACCAAACTCCCGACACAACAACAATTGGCGCATTGTACACGGCACACAACGCAACAAAACTGCTTAGACCCGTCCTTCATACGGCTTCACCAGTCATTATTTACTTACGTTATTATTTATTTACGAACACGACGAATCGCTTTTCGGCAAGACTTTATCAGGTGGGTGGTAATTTCTGCCAGCAGCCGATGTTATAGCCTAACACCGAGGAAACCTATCGGAATCAAGCACCATGTATCTAGCCGTTTCTCAACTATGTTGTGGTGTGCTTCCAGTCTAACCGGATTCAACTCATCATCATCATCCCAGCTAACTTCTGCCGGCAGCCGATGTTATGTTTCTAAAATATATTTTCTTCTTTTTGCTATCATTATAGAATAATACATGTTTAACAATTTATGATAACCAAACACAACATACTTCACGATCGCGAGTATGGGACGGGGAATCTCCCACGACAGCGTCAGATAAATAGAGCTGAGTTATTGCTAGTGGAGGAATCGCTGGAAAAAAACAATTGTGCTAACGATTTAGGTATTTTTTAGAGTTTAGAGACTGGGTAGGTGTCACCCCAGAAAAGATGACACGCTGGGGCGGACCCCCCCAGCTACGCCACTGCCCCAGGGTAGTTGCGTAGCATACTCTGTAGCAATGGGTTTCATTTTGACAGTTCAAAAAAATATTCATTGCGTTAATTTTTTTATTTTTTTTATTAGTTGTAAACTAGTGCTTGACTGCATTCCCGCCTGATGGTAAGCGGTGATGCAATCGTTGATGGTAAAACGCACTAGCTTATTAAGCCTATTCACTCAAAAAAAACTGAGTGAATAGGAAGGAAGACGGCAGTTGAGCGAAGTGATGCAATGTTTAATTTAACCCAACAACACGACCAACGATGCTGCGCCAGAGGATGATCTGGAGGCCCTCCACGACCAAACTCCCGACACAACAACATTAGGCACATCGTACCCGGCACACATCGCAACACAACTGCTCAGACCCGTCCTCCGTACGGCTTCACCAGACTTCATGCCGGAACACGACGAATCGCTTGGCGGCAAGACTTTGTCTGGTGGGTGGTAACTTATGCCGGCGGCTGATGTTGTTGCCTACCGCCGAGAAAAATTACGTTGTTATTTATGTTTTCCGAGCATTTCGAGCAATGGATTAGCAAAATGATTCCAATTGAAATAAACACTATTATTATACTCAATTAGGCTTTCTCATAGATGATTGATGATTTTGAGAGCAAAATCATCAATTATCTATGAGGAAAGAGATAGTGCTAGACCAAAAGCATAAGCCATCTCTCTCACTCTTTTCAAATCAAAAAAATACTGCAGATTATACGCGTACGGCATGTCCATTAGTGTAAGTCTATGATTCAATTGTCAGACTGACAGCCGAAAAAAAATATTTTGACAGTCGATGTGTTGGCAATCAAAATAATCCTTGATTTGTTTACATTTTACAAAAATAGTGCAGAATTCTTCTGAATTTGCAGGCATGGTTATACATAGTATTATCGCTATGCTCTAAGTGTATTGATTTCTATGTTAGTAAAATAAAGCGTGAATCAAACAAAAATGTCTCAACCTAACCTATTGAACATAGTTCCCGATCAGTTGTTTCAATCCCATTACATTAGTGATATAGACCAAGTACAAAAGAAATTGCAATATGAAATTGAAAGAAAAAGGGAAGAATTGCGGGCTATGGTCGGGTAAGTGGTGTCTGAATAAAATTAAAAACATCCAATAAATGTAAACAGATTGTCGTTACAGCTACTTTTCTTACCAATTTTCTATTAATTTATTCAAAGGTAAGCAGAAAGCAGCTCTAGATTCTATTTCACTAAAAGCAGCTTCCTGATTATCTATACTAATATATAATGCTGAAGAGTTTGTTTGTTTGTTTGAACACACTAATCTCAGAAACCACTGTTCCGATTTGAAAAATTCTTTTTGCGTTTGATAGCCCCTTAACGCAGGAAGGCTTTAGGCTATATAACATCACGCTGCGACCAATAGGAGCCGAGCATAATAACTAACTGACAACCGCTAGTTACTTATAACAGGCTATTCAATTGATGTACAATTATTTCAGAATGGCATTTTTACATTAAATAAAATATCATTTGCTTTCATAATGGTTTTATTGGTTTTGTACTTCATTTTATTTAAATCATGCATTTCCTGCCCAACACACTTAAACAGATTTATTGTTTGAAAGGAACATTAACTCCTGGTCATTAGAGTATACTAAGGTCTGTGTTACAGAACCTCACTCAAAACTCAAGCTTTACTTAAATCTCGTTTGAAGTTATTTGATTGATTGACACTTGTTTTAAGTAATGCTTAAATATTGAGTATGGTTCTGTAATACGGTCCTAAGTCTGCCAAAAATTAAACCAATCAAACAATTTCAGTGAGAGGTATAGAGACCTGATACATGCTGCAGACACAATTGAAGAGATGAAGGAGACTACGGGCAGTACTCTGAATCACATTGGTGATATGATGGCTGCTTGCAAACACTTACACAACACTCATTTGGTCGGCTTCAAATTTGATGACAAATCTTCTAAAGCTCAAGGGTATTTGTTAACCTTTACTAATTAACTATGCCCCAACATAGTGTGTGAGTGAGCTTAAGTATAACACCAAACTCAAATAGGGTCCAAACCTCTCTTTTTGAGATAAATAAAAAAAAAGTTGGTACTATTCCTGTGGTGTTGAGCTCAATATCTGCTTGTGCAAACTAGCTTACATTCGAGAGAAGATAGATATGGAGAGAGGCTATTGCTCTGCAGTTGGACAACCTAAGCTATTGCTATTATTATAACGATATGACATGTAAAAACAAAGAAAGAAACATGTTTATCTTTGTTTTACTTTTTATGTACATAATGTTATCATTTAACATTAAACTTTCTTATTTCTTATTGTATAGTTTTCAGTTCAACACAAATCCGGTACATAGTTTGTCAGTCCAAGTAAAGCTATTGATGGAAATACCAGAAAAAATATGGACCAGCATCGAGACAGAGGACTATGTGAAGGCCACACAGTTATTTATTATGGCCAGGCATGTTAATACTGGTAAGTTTAAAGTAGGAAAACCATTTTAATAGTTTTTAAAATGTGCAAATTTTTGGTTTGGTTGGTCTTTCAAAGTGAGAATTGTGTCACCATACCAGCAAATAAAATACCTCTTATCCTAGGCTTCTAATCTGTGTTCAAAGGTTCATGTGACAGACAAGTCTTTCTAGTTATCTTTTTCTAGACAGCTCTCAATCCAAACCTTGTGGTATACATCTAAATTGTCATCATCATCATCATCTCATCGTATAATCCCGGTTGCATCCGCGGCTTTCGCGTTGGAGCCCAGGGTCCGCTTTATTACACTTACTCCTCCATTTCGCACGATCTCTGGCATCCCGTGGTGTGAGATTGTTGACACGCATGTCATCTCTTACGACGTCAAGCCAGTACTTCTTTGGTCTACCTCGCTTGTTTTGGCCAGCGGAGGCGCCATGGCAAGACATTTGTTACCTCTCTCTTGCAGTTTGTATGCTATGTCACGGACACGAAGACCGCCACGGATGCGGGAGTTCCTGATGCGGTCTTTCCGCGAACTCCACACATCCACCGCAGCATATTCATATCCGTGACACGCAGCTCCTGTTTGTGTCGCTCAAGCACAGGCCACGCCTCACTGCCATACAGAAGAACAGGTCTAATGATGGTCTTTATCTGTTCCTTAAGCTTAACTTAATATTGGGGTCACAAATGATACCTGTTACCTCACGCCAAGTAGCTTATAACCCCATTGACAAGCACCCGCACCGACATCAGCCGATCACTGATGCGATTAACCTCCAGGACGCTATCTTGGAGCTCGTCAGACAGCACCACGGCGACCCCATTTCTCCAACTAGGTGAACCCGTGTAGATCAGCTTGTAGCCATTCCCAATAAGCCGGAATCTGCTGCCTTTCCACCAAGTTTCCTGCAGGAACGCCACGGTCACCCTCCGCCTGTGGAGAGCATCGGCCAGTTCTCTCGCGCGTCCAGTTAGCGTGCCAACGTTCCACAAAGCGAAACGGAGTTTCCTGGTTTGGGCTCGCTTCTTCAGCCGTGTCCGCCCCTGATATGGTAGCCCTAGCCCACAGGTTACAGAAGTCGGGCGGGGCTCCTGCGCGCCGTTTTGCGGCGGCGCCCTAACCGTAATACCTGCCTTTCTACTGTTCCTGTTCATGATATGGCATTGCTTGGCCTTTATGAGTGCGACTGCCGTCTGATTACTCAACCCCGAAGGGGAAGACGGCGTCAGGGCCCCGTCCGTAAATCAGCAGGTGCACCGTCTGGCAGGTGGGGTTGACTTGAGTCCCAAAGATGGTGGTGGGACCCCAATGCACCCATATACATCTAGATTGTCTCGCTACCTTTTCCTGGGACAGAATCATCTAACTTTATGAACCTAAATTAATCTACCTAAAGTAATGATATACTTGTGCTTTTAGCTGTTTGTGATCTACTTTCAGTATGTACCATAGTTATTTTCCAGAGTTAGATGATTCATCCAGAGCTACTATGCAGAGTAATATGCTTTACAAAAAAACTCTTTATTTTGTAATAAATAGTCAAAAAGATCTACATGGCCTAAAAATTACTTTAAGAAAAGCACATTGTACACTATATAAAACACAGTTAATAATATTTGGTAAAAACATACTGATTACAACCATGAACTATTGAACAATAGAATATTGATCACAATTGTGCAATAAAATAAATATTTATTTAATTATTTTACAGGTTTGCAACTCCAAATAGGAGGCAAGAATGTAAAGCCAGGTATGCAGTCCCTGCAGAGACTGGTGCAACAGCAGTGGAACTCTATAGCTAATTTCAACCAGACCATCATTGATGTGTGCAGACAGAAGTTGCAGGATGTCGAGATTAGTGTTGAGGTACACCACAGATTCATAGCTTGAACAGCTTAAGTCTGGCTTATGTGACAACCAGTTCCAGGTATCTGCAGAAGGCTGGTGTTTCATCATCATCATCATCATCTTCTACAACCTTTTTATCGTCCCACTGCTGGGCACAGGTCTCCTCTCATACAGAGAAAGATTGAGCATAATCAAGAAGAAGGCCGGTGTTTGCTAGATAACTATTATGTACTGTGCATGAATTACGGCAAGAAATTGATATATTGCTCTGGAAACTGTGTCTCAAATATTGTATTTTTACCTCCATTACATACTTAGCATTTATCAAAATAAGTTTGATCATTTCATAAACAGATGAAAACTGTTAGCCAGTTTGTGGACTCGTTATGGGAAGCTCTACATTATCCTGCAGATTTATCTACTAAGTTCTAATTTTTCACTTCCAAGGCAATCTAAGAGTTAGGTTTTACTATATTTTTTTTATAAGTGCTTGACCGAAATCCCACCTCATGGAAAGCATAGATGCAATCGTTGATGGTAAAGCGCACTAGTTTATTTAAGAGCCTATTCAATAAGAAAAACGAAATTGAGTGAATAGAAAGGAAGACTGCAGTTGTGTGAGGTGATGCAATGTTAATCTCAACAACACGGCCAACTGCGCCAGAGGGAGATTGATCTGGAGGCCCTCCACGACCAAACTCCCGACACAACAACATTTGGCGCATCGTACCCGGCACACATCGCAACACAGTTGTTTAGACCCGTCTACCGTACGGCTTCACCAGACATCATGACGGAGACTAAAATTTTGATTAAAACTGACAATATTGGCATTCCAGGTGGCCTGTTCCTGTCTCGTCAGCTTATACCTCCTAGACTCGCTGTCTATGGTGGAACTTCTCAACACATTGCTAGGTCTGCACAGCAACAGTAGTCTCAAGTCCACACTACAGTTTGACTTGGCACAGATCTTGGAAGGAGATGTCAAAGCACAGATCAAAGATAAAATTGTAAATGGAGTTAAAATTGTGTTGAAGACTGTTGTATTGGTGTATTCCTGTTTTGTTGGTAAGTAAATGCAAGACAAAAGAAAATAGCTCCTTGGTTTTAGTAATGCATATTTCTTTGTTTATATGTGGCATTTTAATATTATGACCCTGTCATCATCATCTCAGCGTTAATCCCAGTCGCATCCGTAGCTTTTCAGATTTGGAGTCTGGGGTCCGCTTTATCAGTCCAACAGCTGACTTTTGGCCAAACCTCGATATTTTCCGTGAAGCAACTGCCGTCCGACCTCCACAACCCGAAGGCGATGTCTAAGCATTGCAGTTAAACCAATTATCAGACTTTTGAGGGCTCCAACAACCCGTAGCGACTGCCACTAGATGTTTGTATGGCAACCGGGACCAACGGCTTAACGTGCTTTCCGAGGCACGACCAGACCAGTGCAAGTATTCATATTCATGCATACAAATATTTGCACTGTGCGGGGATCGAATCCGCGCCTCCTTGCGCAACGGATGCGTTCGCTACCGCTACGCCACGCAGGCTGTCAAAAGAATAAGTGTTAATTATGACCCTGTATTTGACATAATGATTAAATTACCGTGCAAGACTTGCTCCTGAGATTCAACAGATACATATGGCTTGTGCAACCTAAATATCTAGGAATAGTTTTACTATAGAGTGAAGATAAGGCTGGTGTAGTTGTTGTATTTTATTTACAAGATTAAGTTTTTAGCACACTTTTTCTTTTTTTCTGTCGGGCAAAGGCCTCCCCCAATTTCAGGAACGCTTTTCGTGGTATGTGTCTAGCTCAACCGGCCTATTCACAGGCCGGTTGAGGCGGCAGGCTCGGCGGCGCCGTCCATTTCAGGGATGCATTGTGTGGAGATTTTTTTCAACAGTCCTTTTATTAAAATATAACTGTCTACTAACTTTTTTCTGCTGCAGATAATGATGGTGGCGCTGTTCTAGCGAAGTTACAAGACTTATTCAAAAGAGATTCACAACCTTTAATTGAACTAGTCAAGTTTAGTGACCCTTCTTCTCTGAAGCTACTGCCTCCTGCCATCTGTAACTACCGGTATGGTTGCACTGACTGTTTTATTTCCATGTTCTACTTTAAATTGTTATATTTTCTGTTACAATATATCCTACTTCCTATCCAAATCCATTTTTTCCTTTTTTTGTAAGGATGGATGGATGTTTTTTATTGTATTAGAGCATTTTTACCACGATATTAACACGGGAACAAAAGTTATGCGAGCGAAACTGCGGGGCGCAGCTAGTATTATATGATATGTAACAATATAACGATATTTTATAAGCCAACATACACACAGATCACTCAACAGGAGGAGGTTAGGAAGGAAAATAGAGAGGTCTTTGCCCAGTAGGCCTTTTTTGCGTCCCACAATAAAGGCGGAAGAAAAATAAAATTGTTAATACGCAGGCACAGAATTTCGAAAATAATTTGAAATTAAATAAACATTACCACGAAAATGGTCGTCGTGGAGATCCTTGAGGGAGGCCTATGTCCAACAATGAACGTCTTTCGCCTGAAATGATGATGATGATAATAAATAAAATAAAATGATTTTTATTTCGAACCAGAGAATCCATAGAGCAACATCGAATAACATCCATAGAGTAACATCAAAAAGAAAAACAACTTATTACCACGTAATAAACATATTTTGCACCTTGTCTTGACTCCGTATTTCTTTGTGCAGTGATAATGGTGCTGCAGGCAGGCCCAGGCCTTTCGCCTAAAATGAACAGATTTTATATGAGCTTTCTTGTATTAAGAACGAAAATCCAGAAAAACTTCAGTTTTTGCCAAAACTCATAACACCATTTTTATTTAACTACCAGTGTATCATCAAACAAGGAGGTGCAGCCACTAGCCAAGGCGGAGATAACGAAAGGAGTTCAGAACTGGAATGTGTGTGTGAAGTCCTTCATAGACAACAATGTGCAGATCTTGCTACAGAACATTACCAGGGTCAAAGTGCTGCACGAGATACGGGAGGAGGCGTTTAAAATTGGTACGTTTTTTTTTTTTTTTAATGGAACGTTGCCCATATTACGAATTTCTACTGTATCGTGGGTGCGTTTCCAAACATCTAACTAACATACACAAACATTCAGACCCGGAACAACTACTTGTAGGTCATACAAATATTTGTTCCGTTCGGGTATTGAATCCGCGACATGCAGAGCAGTAGTCAGTTGTTTAACCACTGTGCTAACCTAACCGTGCAGTCGATGGTTATTCTGAACGGTTATATTTCGGCTATACCAGTCTGTATAAGGGACGCCATACACCATCAAGTATGCTGCAAAATTAAAGGTAAACTTGATCGTGTCGGATTGTGTGATTGATTGTCTGGAGTTTATTGATCCGTCTTCTGCATGTTCAGAGCCTAGAAGTGACGCTCTCCATGCGTGAAGCATTGCAGCCATCATTGTTTTTCTTCTTCTTCCCTTGCCTTCTGAGCTAAAGATCCTGATTTATAACACTCACTTGTTGAAATTAAAATTCTTTTTAATAGAAAAATTTTTGTACAATATATCGGAACTAATGTCACAAAATAATAAATGAATATTTTTTTTTTCTGATGCTACAATCTTTTGACATTAAACTGTTTGACATTATATTGTAAATTGTTTTGACGTTAAATGTAAAACTATTTGACATTATATTTAGACATTAGGACTTATGATATTTGCAATTAGTAATTGTTTTTGACTTGTATAATTGTATTTGATTTTGGTTGACATTAATTATATTTAAAACTGTTTGGCACCTTATATAAATTTCGCTTATAATGTATCATCATCATTCTCCTGCCCTTATCCCAATTTATTTGGGGTCGGCGCAACATGTCTTTTTCTTTCATGCATCCCTATCAGAAGCCATCTCGGCAGTCACCCCCTTCTTAGCCATATCATCCTTCACACATTCCATCCATCGTTTCTTTGGTCTTCCCCTGCTCTTATAGCCATCAACATTCATAATTAAGACTCTCCTCACGACATTCTCCTCAGTTCTCCGTAACACATGCCCGTACCATGACAACCGATTTCCACACAACGTTTCAGCTACCTATGCCACTTTCAGACTTCCTCTTATGTACTCATTTCTTATTCTATCCATTCGTGTAACACCACACATCCCTCTTAGCATTCTCATCTCGGCTGCATGCAATTGCCTTTCATTCATCCCTTTCGTAGCCCAACATTCTGATCCATACAAGACAGCAGGTCGGATCATGGTTTTATATATTTTCTCCTTAAGTTTAAGGGGAATGCGGGAGTCGCAGATTGTTCCCGTGACCTGCCGCCATTTCATCCACCCAGTGTTAATTCTGTGCTTAACCGTCCGATCTATTTCGCCATCGCTTTGCACGAGTGAACCGAAAGTCGGAGCAGATTGGTAGGAGTGCGCCATCAAGCGCTATGGCTCCAGAAGTGGAGAGACCGTTCGTGGTCCTCTCTGCGACCCCGAGTTGGGGGCGCGAGGAGACGGTTTGGGGGCTCCTTAATGGCTCCATGACCGTGGGGTCGGTCTCTCGGCCTCCAAAAATGGAGACCCGTCCTTGGGTTGCACCCTAGGGGTGCTGTTCTTTAATCTTCGCACACCTAAGTCGACGTGCGAGGGTGTGCCTTCCCTCCGGCGGTGGACGGTGTGCTTTGTTGTGTGTGACTGTAGGAGCGCCCGAAGTGTTTCACGACGCCCGTGCGATCAGACCCTACCAGGTTGGATCTGGCGTCGGCTTTGGTTGGCGCTCCGCTACAGTGGGTGATTACCCCGACCCCCTAACAGCACAACCAGCTATGTACAGTAGGCTGCGAGGGTACGGGAGGTAGTGTGTGTTACGAGCGGTTTGTAGGTGTGTGTTCACCGCTCGTGTGGTATTCTGAGTGTGTGCCTGCATGTGGAGTAGTGCATGTGTGTTCGTCGCGCGCATAGCGCCTATATAAATACAGTCCGCAAATGCGCACGGCGGTGTCGTGTTGCGAATGTATAGTGTCTATTTTTGTCTGAGTAGGTCACGTGTATTTGTGTTTGTGACCTACCCGGGTGTCAAATCCGGTGGCGCGACGTCTGCTATGAGGTCGCGCGGGAATCTCTTCTTATCGGGAGGCCTCGCGTGCCAGGGCGCAATGTCTTTGATGTGATGGAGCTCGGAGGTGCTGGCACGCGAGAACATCCCCTTCGCCAGGCGGATAACGAAGTCATCGATGCTCTCGACTCGCAGGTCCCTGCTAATAACAGAGTTGCTCACGTACCGGGGAGCTTGGACGATCTGACGCAGCGTGATGTTCTGCTGCGTCCGGAGCTTCTTCTTATGGGTCTCGGCCGTGAGGGCGAGCCAAGCCGGGGCAGCGTATGTAAGCTGCGGCCGCATGTAAGTCTTGTAGATCCCCAGCTTGACTCGCGTGGGGAGGCGTGACGTGGAGAGACCGCCGAAATCGCAGAACATATATTCGGTTTTGGTTCTGCTGGTTTTCAAGCCAACATTCTCCAGCTTCTGTTGCCATTTCTCCAATCTGCTCTGGATCTCAGGTCCATCTTCACCGACGAGAACAATGTCATCGGCGAACAGCATGCACCAGGGTGCCTCCTCCTGGATGTCCGACGTAAGAGCGTCCATGATCAACAGGAAGAGGTACGGACTTAAAGCCGATCCCTGGTGCAAGCCTACCGCCACACTGAACTCGTCGGTATTGCCAGCAGCCGACCGGACGTAGGTACGAGATCGACTGTACATAGCACGAATTAACTCTACATACTTCCCAGGCAAACCTTTCTCTTTCAGGTTTCTTTTCGCTTATCCATCCCTATAAAGTGCGTATGTTTGTATGTCTGTCTGTATGTATGTGCCCGAAGTTGCTCAAAACCCTCACCACTATAGATAATCATATAGATCTGGATGCGCTGAGTTCAAAAAAACTATTTTTTCCGTTATCGCAACTAGCCTTCTATGCTTAAAATCGATTTGAAAAAAAAAATTGCAAGGGGGCGCCGAAGGCGCGGAATCTCGGTCCTAATGTATAAAATGAATAATTCTCAGTTTCTTATATTTGTGTGTAGGTCGTATGTAGACATTCAACACAATGTAAATTGTTTTTAGAATGAAATAAATGAAATGAAATTAAATCTTCGTTGCAAATAAGTGATGGAACTATTATTACTGTACAGTTCCATCCCTTTCTCTTACTAGAATAAAGATCGTTTTTGATCGATAAATGGCAACTAAGTTCGTAAATCATTCATTAACGTAATTTTATTCATAATTTAATAGAATAGTTCTAGAAAAATCTCCTATCTTGTGGGCGTCTTCAAATATACTTATTCTACTTGTCAATAGATGGCGACACTTTATGTCATAGAAATTAAAATAAATAGGTAATTAGAGCAGTATTAATATACTTTAATAATCATACGTTCTGAAATTTGTTCTACTGACATCCCTAAAGACTTTTTAGCCGCCAAAATATATTCTTTGGAGTTTTTATAAATATTTTTAAACATGCCCGTGATCTATCTTTATCCCTTGAATTTAACAAAAATACAGGCTCGTAATTATAATACAATTATTTTACAGAATGTTCCACGGCTATGGAAAGTACTTTTAATGAAATATTTAATATTCAGGAAATGAAAATAAACCTGCTTTAAATTAAATATTCTATGTACATTATTGAAAGTACTTTCTCTTCATGAAATTGATAAAAACAAGTAATTGAAAAAACATTGTTATACATACATAAATAAAATCTCGGCAACAATATCAATAATCTGAGTCTAATCGAACTATAATATAACTTAGTCCTTTAATATCATCCATAAAAGTAAATACAGTTAACGATCAGGTTACTGCATTAGTCAATAATCTGCATTCTTATAACTAGTTAAAAATAAACGTTAGGTATGAATCTACACATAAGACATTTTGCTTTAGGTAAATCATATAAGTACTGTTATAAAATTTGATTCTTGGTTTAACTGAGATAAATAAATTTGACGCTCACAGGCCCGTGTAAAAGGAATTTATAGTTGTATAGCCTCAACTATCTACCTACATATTTATATGAGGTAGGTTCCGTCACAGTTGGGGGGTGAGGATTCTATTTTTCGGTACACGGCGCTCCGTGTAAATAGCACTGCACGCGCCGGCTGTAGTATATTCCTACATAATAGCACAGTCTAAAAATCATACAGTCGTCCGACGAAGACGTCTAGACAGAGCAATCGTGCGGGATGTGAGGGACGAGACGCGGGTAAGCGGCACCCGAGCTGCGAACAAAACGATGTTCGTAGCTCGGTATCTATCATTACCTAAGGGCTAACACGTGTGTGTTTTTTTATGTGTTTGTTTTATAATTTGATATGAGTGTCAATTTTGAGTATCATTGGGGTGCTTGTTACGAAAACGCCATCCTTTTTGACATCCAAAATGGCGGACGTAATTTTTTTTTATAATCTGATATGAGTGTCAATATTGAGTATAATGGGGGTGCTTGTTACGAAAAAGCCACCCTTTTTGTAATTCAAGATGGCGGACGCCAATTTAAATGTATATTAATATGATATGGGTGTTAATTCCGAGGTGGATTGGGGTGCTGGTTAAGAAAATGCCATCTAAATAACTTAAATCTGTCTCGAGTTGTTCTCTTAGTAAAAATATCAAATTAATTAAATATAATAAAGCTATCGATGCTGATCTGCATTAAATAAATAATTTCATAAATATCGTTTATTTGTGACAACCCTGGCCGATGCGTTACGGTCTAGACGATCTTGGCATTTTACACGAGATCAAAGGCGTCGACCTACTGTATGATTTTTGTATTGTGATAATAGAATTTATTTATTTATTTATATATTCTTTATTGTGTATAGTGTTTGTGAATAAAATTTAGTTCGATATAATTTGTTTATTATTTGTTCTGCCTCTGAAATTAACATTACTTGGCCATACACACACATAGACACAGCTTCATTCGCATCATGCTTCTTTTGATTTAGGAAATTATTACTTGTTTACATAATAGGTAATAGTACGAAAATTCTGAGTACGTCCCTGTAGTAGTAGATGTTATGACATTTAGTGTGAGGTAGTTAAACTACGTATTAACATTGATTCAGAACGAAGCAGCAGGAGAGATTTAACAAGATCCCGCCCACTTTTTGTACCCCTTATCCCGCGAATTGTCACGCGTTGTTACTTAGAGAAATCTAATTACAACACCTCCTCTCTACATTTGCGCCATGGTTAAAAGTCACGTAAGACATGACACGCAATATTGAACCTTATGTCATTGACATCAGGTGCATTTGTAACACTATATTCTCCATAATTTATATGTGTATCTTGTTACAGAAACCCCCGAAAATTGGTCAACAATATGCACATCCTTAGACATACCGGAAGTCCATGTTTGGTGCCATTACTACCAACCTTTACTGACGTCTCGCGTCCAAGCTATCATAGACGGGCGATGGGCCAAAGTATACGATGTGTTCAAGACGCAACTGCTCATAGACCTGACCAAAGTATCCTCAGACAGCGAGGTAGAAAAGGAGGCGGATACCAACTGGTTTGTGTGGAAAGATCTTATTGGAGAGACGGTGATTGAGTCCAGGGGTGATGTTATTAAAGTCATGAATTCTTTGATGAAGGGTAAGTTTTACACCCAGCTATTACCTATCTCTGTGGGTAATAAATGTTTTAATTAGAGCGCTATTTTTTTTACTGATGTCTGTAATGCAAACTTTGTTTTTTCTAGCAATGAGAATAGTTTCCTTACCAAAAAAAACAGGAAAACTAATTAAAATTATTGGAGATAGAATAGGATAGGGTAGAAAAATATCTATTTGATAAAGACTGCAAAACTGCCAGAATCACTTCATTTGTTCTGAAGGCACAAGTCGTTATTCACAAGTAGGTCACCAGGATTTTTAATCGACTTCAAAAAGGAGGAGGTTTCTCAATTCGACCGTATATATGGTTTTTTTTTTATGTTTGTTCGCGCATAACTTCGTCGTTTATGAACCGATTTTGATAATTCTTTTTCTGTTGGAAAGAAGACGTTCCCAAGGTGGTCCCATGATAAGTATATCAGGGTTTGACGGTGGAAGACCAGAGAAAACAAGGAAAACTTTCAAAAATTGCAGGGGCGACTAGTGCATTTCTTAGCATTTTCATAAAGTATTTTAAAGCACTACAATTTAATAAGGGTCTGGAGTAGATCTGATGATGGAGCCAGGAGACAGTCGAAGGAACTCCTCAGCAATTCACAGCAGCTACCTTGTGTTTGTGCTTGAATAATTTGTATTGACAAGAAACCACCACCACCACTGCTTACCATCAGGCGGGATTATTAAAAAAAAAAAAACCTTACACCTAGATGGGTGGTGACTGTCATTAGGGAGCTGATGATGATGACAAAGGTCAGTTCAGGGAACTCCTAAACGATTTACAGTAGCTACCTTGTATTTGGACTCAATTCATTTATAGACCTTTGCACCCATTGGGTTAAAATAATGGTCTGCAGTAAATTTGAAGACGAAGACCATAGGCGGTTGAGGGAATAATTACGGGTAAAAATTAAAGTAAACAAAATTACATCGTTTCCTAACTATATTTGCGTCAGCTTCCAGTCTGACCGGATGCAAATGGACCGAATACATAGTACTTTCAACAACTAAAAAGTGTAAAATAAAAACTTTTTTACAAAAAAACAACCGACTTCCAAAAACCACTACAAAGT
Source organism: Sesamia nonagrioides (assembly GCA_017933935.1). Taxonomy (NCBI): domain Eukaryota; kingdom Metazoa; phylum Arthropoda; class Insecta; order Lepidoptera; family Noctuidae; genus Sesamia; species Sesamia nonagrioides. The sequence goes on along the minus strand of JADWQK010000342.1, from coordinate 93,794 downwards.
GAAAAATAACTAATTTCGGAAGTCGGTGTCTTTGGTTTTGTATATTCGTTTTTTGACACCGACTTCCGAAATTAGTTATTTTTCACTTTGTAGTGGTTTTTGGAAGTCTGTTGTTTTTTTGTAAAAAAGTTTTTTGCATTAAAAGACCGCTGCCTGTTTCGAGCGGTGACGTTATCGCAGCCATGCGTCGAAATCAAGTTTCTTGTGAATATTCGCATCCGCATCCACAATAATTAATGCTCCTACAGAAGCGAATTTCATACAAGTTATTACAAGAAAAATAATAGTCGGGGCCGCCGAATGCGTGCGTGCCGATCGCACGTAATAATGACTAATGGGAGCGAAGAAATTGGTGACAAGATCTGACGCGTTTGTGGTGCATCATTTGTTTCGTGTAAATACATCATTACGTGTTTGTTTGCGCCGTGGATTAGTTATCGTATAGATAGATATTATGAGTGTTGGTGAGACAGTGATCATTAAGTGTGTCATTGTTTATGGGCTTGATATTCATCATCATCATCAACCTTTTTATGGTCCCACTGGTGGGCACAGCTCGTCTTATACAGAGAAGAATTGAGCGTAATCACCACGCTTGCTCAATGCGGCTTGGCGATTTCAGACTTAAAGTTCAGGTTTCCTCAAGATGTTTTCCGTCACCTTGTTATCAGCCATTGGTGTCCAAGATATACTTAGAAAGTACATATAACTTAGAAAAGTTACATTGGTACTTGCTTGACCTGGAATCGAACCCGCAAACTCAGACTTGAGAGGCTGGTGTTTTAACCACTAGGCCACCACGACTACTACGGGCTAACGGGCTTGATATTAGTTAAACTGGTATATGACTACTTTATTCCTAGTTTTGTTTATTAAACCTCCTAAGTAATTCCATTACGTTATACCGGTAATACGTTTGATTGTAGGTAAAGTTTTATAAGATACTAGCTTTCCGCCCGCAGCTTCGCCCGCGTGGAAGTCGGTTATATCGCGCTTTCTAGATTTCCTTCGGGAACATCAAATTTTTCCGGGATAAAAGGTAGCCTATGTTCTTTCTCAGGGTCTAAAGATTGTCTGTGCCAAATTTCATCAAAATCGGTTGAGAGGTTTAAGCGGGAAAGCGTAACAGACACACAGGCAGACAGACAGACAGAGTTACTTTCGCATTTATAATATTAGTATGGATTTATTTATTTTTCCAGCATAGTTCCCGTTGTTCATAGAATCTAACTAGCTAATTAGGGAATGATGTCACTATCACGACCGACACAAAGTACCTTTTTTTGTTTTGGAGGAAGCCTTCAAATGGCACCCGACCTCTGGGGACCGAGGCCGGGTAGTGTGGGATTTTTACCTCACTAAAACCACCCCGGTGATCACCATCCGCAGATAGGGGTGGTCCCGGTTCCTCTTAAAACATCAATTTCGGAACCGCCCCTGCGCGATGCCTGTCACTTCTCTGGGGAGACTGTAAAAGAGCCTTGCCCAGGCCTCGCTGTGTCACTATGCCACCGTCTTCCCTGGGGTCACTTGCTGGGTGCACAGAGTCCCCACTATGCGCCCGTGACCCCAAAGGTCCACTTACCTTTTGTGGGTAAGCGGGTTAAGGCGTTTTAGGCGCCAAGGCAGTTGACTCTCCGACGCCTCCTTCTCTGAGCAGGATCAATCATCTATACCTAAGATACAGGCCTAGCCTAGTTTAGGGGACAGGGATAAACCTATTAAACCTACCAATTTGTAATGCAGTTTTAATGTACACGAAAAGTGAAAAATGTATTTTGTCCCAATAAATATTATTATTAAATACTAGCTTTCCGCCCGCGGCTTCGCCCGCGTGGAGTTCGGTTATATCGCGCTTCTTAGATTTCCCTCGGGAATATCAAATTTTTCCGGGATAAAAGGTAGCCTATGTTCTTTCTCAGGGTCTAAAGATTGTCTGTGCCAAATTTCATCAAAATCGGTTGAGAGGTTTAAGCGGGAAAGCGTAACAGACAGACAGACAGAGTTACTTTCGCATTTATAATATTAGTATGGATTATTATCTATCGATCCCACTCGGCGGCCTCATTGACCATGAGGGTCTCACAGGAGGCTATTTCTGTCCAATTCTCTGTCGCTGCCAGCAAAGCATGCACTACAGCTGGCAGAGACAGGTCTTGCCCGCACCTGGGTGAACCTAAAGGAGATGCGTTTCCTCCTTTTCAGCCAGCCTTCGAAATGCGGCAAAATGACTTCAACGTAGGTACACTCCTAAATAGAAGTCGTGGATACGGGTACATCAGTTTAATCACCCCTATCGCTATAATTATAGACGTAACATAACGCCGGGTAATATGTAATGTGAGGGTTGCAGCAAATACAGATGTTTAGTACTAGTAGGGCAACAATAGTTACATCATATATTGTACTCTATTGATAGTAATGGCGGCAAGCGGATTAATATTTCATTTTTTTCGGAAAACAATGAATGTGTTCTTATAACAGAGGGTACTTCCTGATAATATTACATAGAATTATGCATAGACATATACTAATGGATATGCCGTACTCGTAAAATCTGCAGTAACTTTGGTTTGAAAAGAGTGAGAGAGATGGCCTATGCTTTCGGTCTAGCATTATCTCTTTCCTCATAGATTATTGATGATTTTGAGAGAGATAAAGGTAGACGAAACTTTCGTTTCCCCTCTTTCTTTCTGAGTGCCACGATTCTCACCTCTAGGCATATCCATTAGTATTTATTTATATATTCTTTATTGTACACCAATGAAACACAGAACAAAATACATACAACAAAACAAAAAAACATACAATGGGCGGCCTTATCGCTAATGCGATCTCTTCCAGGCAACCAAAGAATGGACAGATTCTCCCGAACCACAAATGGGACTGATATGTCGATGGAATCATGAACTTAGGCAAGAACAAAGTTCTCAGTACAAGAAAAGTTAATTTGTTGTTTTTCACATTTTGTTTGCGATTACAAACTTACAATTGGAGAGTTGACCGAGATGCATACCTAATGATGAGTGGGAGAACTTTTTTTAAATAAAATAAGTTTTGATATTGAAATTTATCCCAATACCTATGTCAATATTAATATGTAATGCAATTAATATGTAATGCAATTAACGAACACAATAATCTTATATCTCAATAGGCTATTTGTAATTAAGATATGATGTTTGTTTTCGTTAGTTCGATAGATTGTGGCGATGGAATGCAATTCGTTTCAATTACGCATCATTATATGTTTTTCATAATTGACAATTGATCATACTTATAGATTGGCCTCTGTAGGCTTTTGACAATGATAGATTAATTTGAGTTATTAGTTCTCGATGTCCATAGAATGAGAATTTTATGGAACATTCTATGGAATTTGTCGGGCAAAAATTAAAGGATTTTGATGACTGAAGATCAAATAAAAAATTATAGATACGGCACTCAGTAAACGCTATCAGTTAATTTTATTTACCTACATGCACTTACAGAATGTCCGCTGAACAAATATGTGATAACCCAGCCATTTCTAAATATTGATAAGTTCGGTGCCGCAGGTAAGCTGTGCATGCGACACTGATCGATTGTGACATTATAGCTTTATCTTGTCTATGATACGGGTAACACAGTAGTCTAGTAATTGTTTGTCAAAAATTATCGAGTATTGTTCTACATATTTTAAGGACTTACATTTTGATTATGGACATGGATCATGATTTCTTAGAAATGGAAATTATCGATAGTTTTGTTTGTTGTTTGAATAATATAGTTTTGTAATTTGCTTATCATGTCCGGTGTCCGGCAACCGGTCACGTACTCTAATTACAAGGCAGGAGCGCTTAAAAGGTCGCTGCCTGTTTCGATAAATTATGCGACTTTGTATGCATTGATACAGTTTTTGGGGGTTATAAGGTACAGCGTCTAGAGTCTTAATAATGCGTGTTTCTGTAATCTGTACGCGCATATCGCTGCTCTGAATATTAGCCCTTGCTGGGTCTTCCTGAAGTGGGTGATATACGCATGTGTATTTAGGCTTACTCGATTCGTGGAAGATTTAACCCATACGAGAATATGCCAGGGTACATGAAGGCGTATCAGACTTTAACTGTCTAAAACCTACCCTTGTTTCTTTATTTGCCTAGCCAGACGCCGCGGTTTCTCTTCGGACAACCCGCGGCCTTGGCAGGCATCGATTCTAGCTGACACCTTTATTATTTACTGACATCTCTTTGAGACGCGCCTGGAACAAAACGTGAAGTCGACCCGGGCTTTCAGGAGAAAGCCCAGGTCGACTTCGCGTTTTACCGATAAGGATATCGGGCGGTGAGCTTACGATTATCCGCAGTCCGTAAACACATGCTTACGGTGGCTGGGTATAAGATACTGACTCCCAATGTCCTGTCTAGACTAGGGGCGTGTGGGCGCAGAGATTGCCTAATTTCCCAAGTTGGGCAGACCTCCACCGTATGCTCCATTGTGTCCTCTGGGAGATCCACACAGTGGTGACCCTGGCGCCTTATCCTAAACGGGAGCATCCTTAAGACCTGCATTAGGCGCAAGGCGAGGGCGCCGTTGCGTCTCCCCAGCCATTCCTCAAATGGGGACCTATCGCCTCAATTGTGGCATGCTCATAAAAGTCTCCCGTCGAAACATGTCAGCTTAAAAGCAAGTTTAAACACTTAATCCTGACTAGGGATATAAGATCTAAAAACGTCTTCTTCTTCTCAGCCTATACACAGTTCACTGATGGACAAACACCTCCCCCAAGGCTTTCATTCCATTAGGGGGATGGCCATAATCTCCACGCTTGGCACACGGGTTGGGGATAGCAGTAATTTGTTACTCCACAGGAGAAGCGCTGCTGCCTGCTTCCCTGGTGAGAGTTCCCTTAGTCGCCTCTTACGACACCCACGGGAGGATATGGGATGATACTACTCTATGGCCGGTACCACGTGGGTCCGTGACATGTCCGTAACATGTCTGCTTAAAGTGACGATATTTCCAGGAATCCTCAAAAAACCCTTAAACAAAAGACGATGAAACAGCGATCATTATCAGTGATTATTATTATAATCAATAACTATGACTATCAGTGATTACGATAGCTGTGTTGGTGATTAATAATCACCGATTCCGATGTAAACTTGATGATATTATAATAAAGATCGTATCTCTCACGTATCAGTGTTGTCTAATCGTCATCAATAGATTCGCTGAGCGCCATTGATCATGACAAAGATCTCTGATCGGCGCCATCTGTATAGCTTAGGCGGTATCTTTCATCTTTGTAGACGTATTTGATTATGCAGGAATGTTTTCAATGAATGATTAGCTCTATGCGTTTTGTTATTAGTGACAATGAATTGGCAATAGTCAAAATTATAATTAATTAAATAAGCTCTTGATTATTGACATCTGGTTTTTACAAGCATGTATGAATATAAGTATTACAGGTGTGGATGGCTTCTGCCTTTAAATAGGAAAGGGCTTACTATATAAAAACAAAGCAACTTACACCCCGTAGTAAGGCAGTCTTTAGCTAATGCAGACTCTAAGGTAGGCAGATAAGTAGGTAAAGCTATTCTCGTTCAAGTCCCGGATTTAGCTCAAAACGGTCTCCAAAGCCTGGAGCATAGGCGTAGAGTAGCCAGCCCGTCAGGTGTTCTATAGGATGCATTTTGGAGGGTCATCATCATCATCTCAGCGTATAATCCCAGTTGCATCCGCAGCTTTCGCGTTGCAGCCCAGGGTGCCGCTTTCCTACAATTACTCCTCCATTTCGCACGATCTTTGGCATCCCGTGGTGTGAGATTGTTGGCACGCATGTCATTTCTTACAACGTCAAGCCAACACTTCTTTGGTCTACCCCGCTTGCTCCGGCCCGGCGGAGGCGCCATGGCAAGACATTTGTGACCCACGTAACATACCGGTTTTCGTAAGACGTGACCGTACCAACGTAGGCGACCCTCTTGCAGTTTGTCTGAAGACTGCCACGGATGCGGGAGTTCCTGATGCGGTCTTTCCGCTCCACTCCACACATCCACCGCAGCATATTCATTTCCGTGACACGCAGCTCCTGCTTGTGTCGCTCAAGCACAGGCCGCGCCTCACTGCCATACACAAGAACAGGAGAGTGTGCGCGGGAATTGCATGATTTAATTCCCCGGACTACAATTTGAGTGTGTAGACAACTAGAGTGAATAAACTAGCGCGCATTACCATCAAAGATTGCATCACTGCTTCCCATCAGGCGGGATTGCGGTCAAGCTCTACTATATAATTTATATTAAAAAAAAGTAACTACTAACAGTGAACCAGCTCGATTATTTAACTAGTTTCTGTATTATCCATAACTCTCTTCCTCTTTCTTGTAGGCATGGCCCGTCAAGACCGCGGCTACACGCCGACTTTAGAAAAACTGTGCCAAAGCTTAGACGACGAACTACAGAAACTTCTGGATGACTTGAGGGTATACCTTTACAAAGATAAGAAGAGTTTGGCTAGTAAAGATAAGCTTCTGTTTGCGTACGAAGACGAGGATGATATCGATCAGATTTACAGTGATAAGCATGTGATCGAGATGTATTTGAGAGATGTCTCTGATAGCAATATACAGAGGTATGTTGTTTTTTTGTGAGTAATTAATCATCATTAGACGTGATTAGGTGACGTAGATCTTAAGGTGCAGTTGTTTGGTTTAGGTTTTGTAAGTATTCAGATTATTTAAAGGTATGTTTTAAGCTGAAATAAACAAATCATTGTTATTCTAATGCATTTGTATTAATCGAATCCATTTTGTTTTTTACACAAACATAAAGGCTGATCTATTTATTATTATTATTTAAGCTACAAAACTTACTGAATGCCCATTGTCGTAATTTAAAAGATTAAAATTCCACTCGCAGTGTCATCTTGACGACAAAAAAATTTCGCAGACTTTTATAAATGTACGGAAATTATAGGTATTTATGAAAGATAGACATTGAAATCAGACTGTGAACGAGAATTGTTCATTTATGCTATGATAAAAACATTTTAGTTGTTTGGGACAATTAATGTAATTAGATCAGCCCCCTAATCGGCAACCACATTTTTGTCAAATGAATGCGACTAGTTGGGATCGTTTGGACAGAACGGACCAATGGGCGGTCCGAACGATCCCAACTGATACCAACTTGTCGCAATCATTTGCCAAAAATGTGTTCGCCGATTAGGGGGGTGGTCTAGATAGCCATATTCATAATTTTTTTTTTCACAGCATGCTACTATACATCAAGGCGTGCTTCGAAGAACCCACGTTACAATCCACGGAACTACAAAAGAAAACAACTGCCATATACACTGCACGTTTTACCCAAGCGATATCCACCCTTATGTCACATTTACGCAAGTGCTATATTCCTGAAGAGCGCGACAGTTTAGGAGTCATCAATATAGACGATAATGCCTTGAAGAGGTGGAATGATTTGTGCGTGGTTTTGAAGGAAAACTGTCAGTTCTGTTGGGGCAAGTGGGTGGAAATTGTGGTAGCCAAGGTTGAAGAGTTGACCAAAGGTTTACCGCAAGCGTTTACTTTGGAAGCGAATATTGATTATTTGATGATGGTAAGTTCCACAATCTTTTTTGCCTTATGGTATACTAGCTTTCCGCGCGCGGCTTCGGCCGCGTGGAATTCAATTATATCGCGCTTTTTAGATTTCCCTCGGGAATATAATTTTTTTTTCAATAAAAGTTAGCCTATGTTCTTTCTCAGGGTCTAAAGATTGTCTGTGCCAAATTTCATCAAATCCGTTGAGAGGTTTAAGCGGGAAAGCGTAACAGACATACAGACAGACAGAGTTACTTTCGCATTTATAATATTAGTATGGATGGATGGACGTAACCTCTAACGACTTTTTTTTCTGTAGCAATGGGATGTCATCAAAATCACAGAAAAAGATGAAGAAGGAAATCCAGTAGAGTCTACAATAAAGGTGCCAGCAGGACCTTCTCTCAAACTGCAAGAGTACCTGTACGCCACAAGCCGTATCCTGGACGAAGTGGTCCCACATACCCTACCAATCGACACACACATGCTATTCATTGAAAGAGTTACAGCCATCACCTTCGCACACTACGAAAAAGTCATAAGAGAAAACGAGACAGATATAAATCAGAGGTGTGCGCTTCAACTACTGATGGATGTTCGGCATTTGACATTATTGTTAGTTCCTAGAGAAAATAAAACATTTACGGAACAGTCAATAAAGATATGTGAGTTTTTGAGACAGAAGATCGATCCGTTTGATTATGATGTGTTCTACAAATATATACAGACCAGCTTGAAGAGATCAGTCCAAAGAGTTCAGGTAAGAAATTGTTCATAAAAATGTTCGGGTAGAAATATTTCCCCTTTATAATTTTAGGACTTATTTCGCTAATCAGGATTAAGTGTTTAAACTTCTATTTACTTCTGTTTAGTGCAGGCGTAATTAATCATGGAACCTGTCATTTATTATTGTACCTCATCAAGTTACGAGATGGCGCTAGTAGTATGTAATTATCAAACCGATTACTATACATACAGAAAACAATCTCACCTCACCAATATTATTATAATTAAGTAGATACTTTTGTTTTGCGAAACCGAAAGTGAAAAATAGTTCGGCTTTAAAAAAGATGCTATTACCATCCATTTTAGCGTAATGGGAATGTTTCCTGGGTAAGAAAAAAATTATTCTATTTAGTCCGTCATTAAGATTATAGAAAAATATTGGATACCTATATTTTGTTTTATCAAATCAATAAAAATTGACAAATATAAAACGCATCAAAGATCAGGGGTGGTGGCTGGTGACGTCACTGCTCTCTAAAAAGTGTAGCGTGCAGTGACGTCACACGAGTTTTCAACGCACTGCGTCTTCTTCATTTTTTGTTTATATGAAAAAAGAAAAATACGTGTCTGGAAATCTGACTGACGGACTAATTAGTTTTTTTTTTAGTCAAATACCGTATTAGTATTTTTTGAGTAAAAAACAACAACCACAACTCCCAGCATTTCAATTTCGTGTACATTAATATCAACCACAATTTGAATAATTTTAAGGAATATCGCTGCTTTTTACCTTTTACAATTCTGTCTGCTCAAAAACAGCGTTATTAACTCAATGAATGTTGTCAAACTGCCAAAGTTGCTACTATATATATGTCATGTCAGGCAGTTTCCCTACAGGTATATTCAATATTGCCCCACAGACTCTCCTAGGCAGCTTGGTCCTCCACCACGGCCAACTGACTGCCTTAATCGGTACGAAGCCGGTGCTATCCGGAGGTACAGGAGACAAGGCGTCCGCTCTCCTGGCTTCTGGAGACTCTCACTGGTTCTCTTTACTGCCAGTTGCAGCTCCACCCAGTCACCTTAAGAAGCAGGATAAACCTGTAAGTACTTTTGATAAGAAACATGTGAATGTTTATTTAGGAGTGGGTAGTTTGGGAGAAGACATACTGGGTTTATGGAAAAATAACTTTAATTTCTACTCAATAAAGTTTTTAATAGGTCGCTCTGAAATCAACTTAATCAATGTTAAAATAAAGTTGATATTTGCGTAACTTGATATAACATCGATTTAAAACAAATACAATTTGAATTTAATTATGTAAAACTATATTTTCACAAATAAATAAATTATTACGAACGTGAAAAATACGAGGTAATGAGTTCATATTCAAATGATATTGAATAACGTATTTAGTACGTAATAATTCTGATTTTGAAGAATGCGCATTTTGTATTGTTTTTAATTTGCTTTAAAAATGATTTCTCTTAATTTATTATTCAGAATGAAGATTTCTTCATACTGTGAAATGGTATGGGTGATTTAATTTTTTTACAATTAATTTTCTAATTTTACTTACTTAATTTCTTAGTTTTTTTTTTGCTTTTGAACCGCATATTAATAGCATTAAATTAGTTTTGGTTTATACTAATGAGCAGAATGTTTTTGCATTCCGATTTTCTCCATTAATGTGTTAATATCTAATGAATGTGTACATACATACACATTGGTATGCAAACACTGAAAATATAACAATTTCTCATCTAATGTCAGCAAGAGTGATTGAGTGTTTGTTATTTCTTTTTGTTTTTAAATTAATCATGGAAGCTTTGTTTATGCATATACAGTCCTACATTTTGTTGAATAATATGAAAAATAAGTGACCGTATCAAATACTATCTTTTCTCGGTGGTAGGCCATAATATCGGCTGCCGGCAGAAGTTACCACCCACCAGACAAAGTCTTGCCGCCAAGCGATTCGTCGTGTTCCGGCATGATGTCTGGTGAAGCCGTGCGGAAGACGGATCTGAGCAGTTGTATTGCGATGTGTGCCGGGTACGATGCGCCAAATGTTATTGTGTCGCGAGTTTGATCGTGGAGGGTCTCCAGATTAATCTCCCTCTGGCGCAGCATCGTTGTTTGTGTTGTTGGGTTTAACATTGCATCACCTCGCTAAACTGCCGTCTTCCTTCCTACTCACTAAGATTTTTAAGTGAATAGGCTTAATAAACTTGTGCGCTTTACCATCAACGATTGCATCACTGCTTACCATCAGGCGGGATTGCAGTAAAGCACTAGTTTATAATTATTAAAAAAACCCACCTTATTCATAAACGTTGTATAAAGTTAACTAGTGATTAGCGATCCTTTAACCACATACCATAACATCGTTTATAAATAAACACCACAGTGTTTAAGGGGTTTATTCATAAATGATGATTAAAGTTAAGTGACGTGGAAACGTCTAAAATGTGTGGTTAAACAATCGCTAATCACTAGTTTAAGCAGAGTTTATGAAGACGGGGGTTTATGTTTGACTCTTATCTAGTAATTTATTTTTAAATCCATACTAATATTATAAATGCGAAAGTAACTCTGTCTGTCTGTCTGTCTGTCTGTCTGTCTGTCTGTCTGTCTGTCTGTCTGTTACGCTTTCCCGCTTAAACCTCTCAACCGATTTTGATGAAATTTAGCACAGACAATCTTTAGACCCTGAGAAAGAACATAGGCTACCTTTTATCCCGGAAAAATTTGATGTTCCCGAGGGAAATCTAAAAAGCGCGATATAACCGAACACTACGCGGGCGAAGACGCGGGCGGAAAGCACACAATCTTTAGACCCTGAGAAAGGACATAGGCTACCTTTTATCCCGGAAAAATTTGATGTTCCCGAGGGAAATCTAAAAAGCGCGATATAACCGAAATTTACGCGGGCGAAGCCGCGGGCGGAAAGCTAGTATTATATAATTTTAGACAGCTTCCGTGGCGTAGCGGTAGCTAACGTGGCCGCTGTTTAAAAGACGAGGTGAAACGCTTCGTCCGGGTCGTAGTGGCTGCATTTTAAGTGCGTCTGACATAGCGTATGACTACAACTTAAGTGTCTTCAAGGCTAGAGGAAATAGGCTCTTAATAACCTAGTGCGCTTTACCATTACCGATTGCATCACACCTTCCATCAGGCGAGATCGCGGTCAAGTACTAATACATAACATTAAAAAAAGTATCGCAGTAAAAATACTGTTTAGATATACATATAAGATAACTATGAAAGGGTCCTTAATTTATAAACAATCAGCTAAGTGACGTTTACATGTCAAAATGTTCAGATAATTAAACGCTAATCATTACTTAATTTTATGAAATGAATTTCAAACCGAATGATGTAATCAAATATTTGTATCAATAGCTTGACGAGTTAAAAGAGTGTCCATGGAGTTTCTTCCCCGTTCTTCTCCATAGGTACCTGCTCTTTGGAATGGGCGACTAGCTTCACCTTACTGACTGACCGACCTTCTGACAATTCAAAAGTGCCTGTAACTGGTTTATTTGAAATAAATGCTTTAATTTGATTTGATTTGATTTAACAATATTGTTCTTTCTCAGGTAAAAAAGAAGCCTGTATCGTCGAGCCCCAATAAATCTAGGTCTGACATATCAGATCTGATGACCAGCTCCCTGCCTATCAACTTCGCCAACGCACGCTCCGGCGCCGCTTCCTTCTTCAATTCTATCTCTACCGATTGGTTCAGTGGATCCTAATGTAGTTATTATAGTTATTTATTAATATTATTATTTAATGGTCTAATAGCTTGGAGTAGTGGCTTGGTCAGAAATATACACTTACCCCCTTAACTTCACTTAACTTAAATCATCCTTTATGATTAAACACCACAGTGTTTAAGGGGTTTATTCACAAACGATGATTAAAGTTAAGTGACGTTAAAAGGTCAAAAATGTACGGTTAAAGAATCGCTAACCACTAGTTAACTTTAAGCAGCGTTTATGAATAAGGGGGTTAGAGTTTAGACTATATCAACTCTATATTACAGAGGCATCGCCAGTTTCGGAGATTGAAATAAAGATATCTAATGATCGTACTTACAAGAAGTATAGATATTATTTTTCTTTTTTTTTAACTTTGTCCACACTAGAATCGAACCGGCGACACTCAATGCAGCAGTCGATCGCTCAACCACTGCAACAACCGTGTCGTCATAATTCAATCTCTTTCATGTCATTGTAATAAGGTATAAATTAGATTGATTGACGCGCGTTCGTGAAATGCAACACCTGTGTTTAGGTAATGCTAAAGTAGAAAAGAAAGAAGAAGAAGAAATCGATATAGCTTTTCTCACGTGGTAGAAGAGTATCTATCAAGATCATTCAATGCATTAACCTCGGACAGCTATTTGCTGCTTCAAGTCATATTTGACCAATACGTTATTTAAATATTAAATGTTTAATGATTATTTCAATGTAATATAATCAAATAATTTATTCATGCAGTCGTTTTATTTTGTACCAGAGTAACCCATTGTGATTGTGATTCAATCAAAGTCATTGAAGTATGCTCAACGATGCGAAACGCTGAACTGGTTTATAATTCAATAATGCAACGGGTAATGTATGCCGAATTGATATCAGGTAAAAAGGTGGTGTGGAATTTTAAAACAGGTTCCCAAGTCTGTTATTTTTATACATTCATCATACCAACACGATTCCATTGCCATTTTGCTAAAAGTTCGTTATCTCTTCAAAAGAATACCCACGTCCCTTTGTTTATAAAAAAGAGGATTTGATGATTCACACGCATCGATCACTTATGCACTACATTTATGATTCACACGCATCGATCATTTATGCACTACATTTATGATTCACACGCATCGATCATTTATGCACTAAATTCACAATTAGCGTAAAAAAATGGTTGAACTGACCAAGCGCACAACGCAGCATTTGGGTGCTTTTTTTATTTAGTACTTACTTTATAATTCTGACTTTATAATTCTGACTTTAATGCATGCGTGTAAGGTTGAATTTGGTTTGATGTCAGACTCGGTCGTAAAAAATAATGATTTTTTGTACTGCTTTGTGATACGAACTTTATACACTGCACTTAAGGCTGATTTTAAATTAATGTATATTTATTTTTACTACTTTAGACTGCTTAACATTTGTCGCCATTTATGATAAAAGTTTTATTCGAGACTGTGTATCTAGTTCAGTAAGTGATCGATGTTCACATGCCTATTTATAAATCATTTGAAATTGGTGTACTTTATGAGAAGGGCGGGCAGCCGTTTTGCAGGACTAATTTTAAGCCCAGTTTGAATAAATGAGATTTTATTTTAATGGTAGGTAGTATCAACTGAGTAATATCTACATAGCTATGGTAATTACCATTTGTACTGCAGGTGTTTTATTTTACTATTGATATAGTTATTCAGGTTATTCTACTAGAGGATGTTCATGACAGGTAAGTTTTCGTAAGTAAAGACCATATTCAACTATAAATAATTTTATTAATAAAGAATCAGTGCAACAATCAAATCAGATCTTAAACTTAAATTAGTTCTAATGTACCTAAATAACTACGACTTTTCTTCACCTTCTTTGATTTCTCCGGCTTTTCTTCCTAAGTACTTGCTGACGTTATCACTGTACCTATAACCATCCTCCAACGCTACGGGGTAGGTGCCAGTATGGTGGTTATAAGGTGTTATAGCAGGCCGGTCCAAATAAGGCCTGTATGGGGCCCGGCCTGGGAAGGAGAGTTCCGGGAAACCAGGACGGTTGTAGTCAAATCCGGGCCTGTTGTAGTTGGGGCGGTAACCTGGTAGACAAAAAGTGGTGAAAAATTTGCTTCATTCTTAGTAAGTTCAATAGAATTGTAGACCTACTATGAACCTAGACATCGGTTTCGTTTCAAATTAGTATTCGAATTAGCACTTTAAAGGTATCCGATATAAAAAGTTACTGCAAATGGTTCCCTTCTTGAATGAGCGGTAGACGGTGGGCGGTGGTAGCGGTAATTCATGGAATCCATTGTTTGTTCCATTCAAGAATATAAAATCTAAAGTAGACTATATCCTAGTTAGTTGGCTGTGTCTTTATTTTCACCAACTAAGTACAAGACAATCAATTTATTTGAAATATAGCTAAAAAAAATTTCTAGCGATTTTAAGTCATTTGAACTAACTGGTCTAAACTACTACATCAAAATACAGCTAGCTATATATTATATATTATCGAACTCGTCAGAAGAACATGCTGAATTCGAATTTGTGTAAAAACTGAGTCGCTTCTAAAGTAAAACCGGTATGATTGAACGTGCAAACAATTAACTTTTTACAAAACTTTACATCGTGTTACTTATAAAGTGCGATGGCCGTAGTGGTCATTGACTTTAGACGTACGTGATGGTTTTCAACAAAGACGCTACATCTTTGTCAGAGAATCTACCTATGTGATACGAATGTTAGTGTTCAAACCATTCCTATATATTTACTACTTACTTATAACACTCTTCCTTTTTTCAGTATTTATTTTAGAACTATATGTTGCGGGCATTTCCTAGCTGACAGATCCCTGAGAAGAACTTCCCAAATGAACTATCATACGGTAGGTCTAGTAGCTTATTATATAGCTCACCTACGAATGTAGTATAAACCAGCTATTTTATCCAGTTAACCATTCAACAGTCGTGTATGAGTCAAGTATGACTGCGCGGGTTCGATTCCAGGTCAGGCAAGCACCAATGTAACTTTTCTAAAGTTATACGTACTTTTTAAGTATATCTTGGACACCAATGACTGAAGGTGAAGGGTAACATCTTGAGGAAACCTGGACTTTAAGTCTGAAATCGCCAACCCGCATTGAGCAAGCGTGGTGATTACGCTCAATCCTTCTCTGTATGAGAGGAGACCTGTGCCCACTAGTGGGACGATAAAAATGTTGATGATGATGATGAACCATTCTTACCATTACTACTGCCGCCATATCCTGGATATCCTTGTCCGAATCCGCTGGGGTAGCTACCGCCATATCCTCCTGCACCTATACAGATTGTATTCGTGATTGGCTTGTGACAAATTCATTAGGATTATTGGCGTTGTTCTAATTGGATAAGACATTAATAGTAAAGATTTTCAGTGGATAGCATTTGTGGACTGATTTTATAATTAATTATTAGTTTAATGAAGAAATGAAACTGAAAAGTTAAGTCTTTGAGTACTAATACTCAAAGTCGCAACTTAAAATTAATTACTATTTAACTATAATTCATAATTATAAAGTAGGACCGCTGTTAACCAAAAATATGTCAGATTGACAACATTACCTACATCTTAAGATGTAACATTTACATTATAACTTTACACACATCATAAAATCCTACATTACATTACATAAGACTTAATGCGGTTTATTAATGTCGATGTAATGTTTATTAAAAATGTAAGTAATTTATTAAAATCATTGATTGGAATTTGGATAATTTGAATTGACGTTATGAGTGCGTCAGAACAGGATTTTTTAGTCATTGTAGAAACTATGAATGGAGAAGTGATAATTATGTAATATAGCTCACCTAGACTCCACTCGCAATACGATTAGACATAGGTATTTTACAGTTTGTTCAACCGATTGTGACTTCTATTCCGTAGGCATAAAGAAGTCAAAAAGACGGTTAATATAACAACCGTTTACTACATCTGCTATTTGTCATGCCACTAAAGCAATAAAAGTCAAAATTGCTTGAACGGACTGCAAAAAAGGTTTGTTTAATCTTATTCCGAAAGGAGTATAAATATCAACTAATACAAAAAGGCGCTGCATGTAACCCCTTTAATTGGGCCAGATGCTGGAGGATGATAATGGGATATTAGGTTTTTCCTTCAATGGCTATCAATATACTAACCTCCGAACCCGCTAGGGTAACCACCGTATCCCGCTCCCGGATACCCTCCAAGTCCGTGTCCGCCACCGCCGAAACCTTGATTACCACCGTAGCCTTGATAGCCACCGTATCCTTGTCCATAGCCACCCTGTGCACCTCCGTATCCGCTATTGTAGCCATTGTAACCCTGGTTATAGCCACCTTGGTTATAGCCACCCTGGTTATAGCCACCCTGGTTATAACCACCCTGGTTATACCCGCCCTGATAACCAGGTCTTAGCAGTCCATATCCTCCAGTAGTCCGCCTCTGAATATCTATGATGTCATTGCTCGTGTCCCCCACTTTTTGAGCGACGGTCACGGCCACAGCACATGACAGGAAAATTATGTTCTAAAAAAGAGAGAAAAAATAAATCATAATTAATTACCGCCGCATTTAATAACCTTGATTTAGTCAGTTTTGTTTAAAAGTAAAATATTGGAGATGATTATTTGAGATTATTGGTGCGTTTAATTTAGAAGTAAAGAAATCATTATTATGTGACTGCCTAAACCAGTCTACACTCAGGTATGCTTATATTTGAGTTCATATTTACCTATATCAAAACGAAACCCATAGTTTTTCTACGATTTACGAAAAGTTAAATGATATACCTATCATTTAACTTTTCTCGGCGTTGTAAGATTAGGCTAGTCATAATTTGGAGCGGTAAGTTCCCTCTTTGAGGAGTGGCTAGAGAGGCGCCGCGGCGCCCTCATCTTGCGCCTGAACTCAGGTCCACACCGGACACGGCTGTTTCGGGAGGTTCCTATTCCGTATAAGGCGGGAGGAAACGCCAGGGTATTACTACTGTGGGATCGCCCTGAGGAGCATACGGTGGACGTCTGCTCGGCTTGGGTAGAGCACCGCCGTGTCCTCGTGGCGGCGATCGGGGGCGATCTCACGCGTCCGACCTTTAAAATTTGATTTTTATTCTTTTCTTCCATTCTTTCTTATTCCATTCTTTAATATCGTTCCCTTAAACACATTGCTCCAACAGTTAGTTCATTCGTAACTGAGAACAAAGGCACATTGTTTAATGTACGGAGCAATTTACTGTTCACAATAGGTACATGTTCGTCTCTCACTTCTCTTCCTTAAGTTTTCGTGTAGGTACCTAACCGAGGCTAACTTTGTTTATGGAGAGGTTTTTTTGTTTCCTGTCTTACATATTTTTCTATCTCGCATCGGGTACCTACAAATACAAACTCCGGCTTCCTACTGAAAATTTCTGATAGAAAAACCTAATAACGTCCACCCGTCCTGAAAAAAGAACCCCAAACCACACTTCATCATCATCAACCTGTTTATCGTCCCACTGCTCGGCACAGGTCTCCTCTCATACAGAGAAGGATTGAGCTCAATCACCAAGCTTGCTCAATGCGGGTTGGCGATTTCAGACTTAAAGTCCAGGTTTCCTCAAGATGTTTTCCTTCACCTTCAGTCATTGGTGTCCAAGATATACTTAGAAAGTACATATAGGTTTAGAAAAATTACATTGGTACTTGCCTGACCTGGAATTGAACCCGCGCACTCATACTTGAGAGGCTGGTGTTTTAACCACTAGGCCACCACGACTTTTTTACAAACCACACTTGCCAATCAATATCTGTATAATCTAGCAAGTGTGGTTTGGGGTTCTTTCTCGTATTTAGTTATATTGGAACACACATGCTCTAAAGCAAATAAATATTATCGGCCCCTGCTGCTTTCGAGAATAACACTATTAACTCAATTCACGAGATTACACCTACTCTAAATACACCAGATAGCTCACCTACCTAAAAGTATAATAAAGGTATATATCACAGCAATTAGCTTAGATGTCACGGGGGAGTCAAACACCTAATTCCCCCCCTGACCCGAGGAGGCTCGTAGTGGCGGGCCGGCACCAATCGGGAGCTGCGGAAGCAGTGTTCGTTCTCGCAACCCCCTGCGTAGGTGTGAGATGGAACACCGGGGTGGTTTTTAGTCAGTAAAAGTCTGACAGACCCCGTCGCCCAGCTCAGGGCGGCGGATATCCATCAGGATTTTATTCTATAGAAAAAAAGGCATTTATTCAACCGCCAGGGAGCCGAGAGAGCGAAGCGAGCTGAGTACTACTTTCAAACAGTAATATATAGTGCTCACCTCGCTCCGTCCTCTGGGCTTTCCCGTGGTTTATCAAATTTATTGTCTAACCTATTTGATCGGAATGCCCTAGTTTATTTATTGCGACCTATTCGGCTCGCACGTGGAAGGTTATTCCAACCTAACTATAATTTATTGCATATCTTTCAAGCCGTTAGTAGAACGGCGCTCGTTTAGTTGAAGTCTAGGCGTTTCACTAATTAAACCTATTACTAATCACGAAAATGTATCTGCTTAATAATGCAAATAACGCGGGGATTGGTGCTGAACTGTCCAAATTGCAAATGCTAATGGTAGAGTGTTACTTTTTTGGTTTATCAGTGGAAATCTTCATGGACTTTCTCCATCGTGGAGCTGACAGAGGGGTATGCCTAAATCTTACTAGTTAAAACCACCGCGGTGTTTTTGACAGGCTACGGAACTACCCTACTGGACCCTTTACAGAATAAATAAATATATTTCCTTTGTATACCTTATCACCGTCTCCAGGTGTAGGTAGCTGGATAATTGTAGAGTTGATTATTAGGCACATACATTTGTAAATAATTATCATCATCATCATTATTCAGCCGAAAGACGTCCAGTGCTGGATATAGAACGAGAGAAATCAACATAACCCGAAAAATAGTAAAGAATTGTAAATAATAGGTATTTACAAGTGTATGTACCTTCAATTCTTACATGTTTTGTTTTTAATAGTGACTACTTAATCATTTCTCGGTGGTAGGCAACAACATCAGCCGCCGGCAAGTTACCACCCACCAGACAAAGTCTTGCCAAGCGATTCGTCGTGTTCCGGCATGATGTCTGGTGAAGCCGTACGGAGGACGGGTCTGAGCAGTTGTGTTGCGATATGTACCGGGTACGATGTGCCTAATGTTGTTGTGTCGGGAGTTTGGTCGTGGAGGGTCTCCAGATCATCCTCTGGCGCAGCATCGTTGGTCGTGTTGTTGGGTTAAACATTGCATCACCTCGCTCAACTGCCGTCTGTCTTCCTATTCACTCAGTTTTTTTGAGTGAATAGGCTTAATAAGCTAGTGCGTTATACCATCAACGATTGCATCACTGCTTACCATCAGGCGGGATTGCAGTCAAGCACTAGTTTTAACTAATAAAAAAAAAAAATCTGTTGAGATAGTGACACAACTTATTAACATTCCAGTAATACTGTAATAGTAATACTGTGATTTGTTTATAAATAACAAATAATATGTTCAATAAGGTGAAGCTTGTGTGAGAAGAAAGACTAAGTAATTAGACGTGATAATATTGCAATACCTAAATATGAAATATATTATGTCGGTTCCCAAGATTTGGGACCTGTGAGCTTTTTCCCTATTTATTTTTTAATGCGATACGTAATTGGAGATTAAGTACCTTGGTGATTTTGGGGAAAGTCATCAAGTCAAGCATATTGATTGTTAAATTCTCATGAAAGTATTATTTGAGTCAATCATTTCTTCTTCAATGCCTACCACGTACCTACTGCAGCTACCGCCTTCTTGCTACACACGTGTGCTAATCTTACAGGTAGGTACCTACAGTATTTGATACGTGTCAATAATTGGACAAACTAAAGTAATTGCGACATGTTCGCCAAAACTGTAAACAAATATATGTGTATGGCAAAATAATTCAATTCCTATACAATTTCCAACACAAACTTGATTTTATCACTGTAGACATTATTATAACTTTCAGTAGTTCAGTAGGTACCTAGTACTCAGTCGCCTTATTTATCACTAGTGTCCGCCAGCGACTTCGTTCGCGTGGAGTTAGTTTTCAGACAAACAAACGCTTCAGCTTTATAATATACTAGCTTTCCGCCCGCGGCTTCGCCCGCGTGGAGTTCGGCTATATCGCGCATTTTAGATTTCTCTCGGGAACATCAAATTTTTACAGACAGACAGACAGAGTTACTTTCGCATTTATAATTTAGTATGGATGGATTAGTATAGATGAAAATACATTTGATTTTTATTTAATTTCAAATTAACGCCAATTTGAAACATGTATACAATTTGAGTTTAAGTTACCTACTTAATGTACCTAATATGTTTTGTAACTAGCTTGTTCTGTACCACTGCAGGGCAAAGGTATTCTTCAACCTTTCCTTTTCCTTCAAATAGTTCCCTTTTGCTAGAAGTATCATCATCATCATCCCAGCGTTAATCCCAGTCGCATCCGAAGCCTTTTCAGCTTTGGAGTCTGGGGTCCGCTTTACCAGTCCAACTGCTGATATGGCTAAACTTCGACATCACAACCCGAAGGCGACATCGAAGCATTGCAGTTAGACCAATTGTTGGACTTTTGAGGACTCCAACAACCCGTAACGACTGCCACTAGATGTTCGTATGGCAATCGGGACCAACGCCCAACTAACATGACAGCGTTAAAATAGCCTACATATCACAGTTATAATGTTCTCATTTGAGAATTAAGAGTGTTAAGAATACCTGTAGTAGATTGGTAGAGGACTCTATACCACCCTTATAACCAAGAATCAGGCCCCACTGTTTACAGGTAAAGGTGTCAGGAAGCCTATACAACGGGGTTACTTAAGGTTTAGAATTACTTAGAAGAGAGTTAATTCACCCTCAGCTATTACTTTAGCCGGTTCTACGTTCTCATAGAAGCATTAGCTAACAGAATAGGTGTGAGACAACCCTCAGTTAAGAATTTTAAACTTGTTAAACCTATAAGAGAGAGTGGGTTAACGCTTTAACGTGTACTAGATATCTAAGACATTCTCAATTAAGTATATGAACGTTTTTTGAGAACTCTTTTTGTACTGTGTTTATGTATTATCTTCAAAGAAACCCAAAACAATCAAAGTTATAAAAATGACACAAAGAAAATTAAAAGATGATATGGAGGCTATTTTGACGCTGTCATGTTAGTTAGGAAACTTTTCTGAACAAGTTATTTTAAGAAGAAGTGGAAAGTTTTTGTGTGAAAAGTGAAAAAGTGGTGCGCCGGCGATTTTACGGTAAGTGTATACCATGTTTTCCATCTCAATTTTAACGCGCTTCGGATTAATTAAAGATTTAAAGTAAAACTTATGCATAATAAAATAGATGCCACAAAGTTTTATCAGCAACTTGTTCTTTTTGTCGGCCATTGGCAAGTAAAGTTAGGTGGCATCGATAGAATGATAATATAAATATTATTAATGAAGTATTTTGTACATAAATATTGATAAAACCAGTAAATTTTTAGGTTAGTCCACTAAAACAATGGCGAATTTGCCATTACAGCTTTAGCTCTCCCTTAACGCATCTATTACACTTTTTAAGATACAGCATCCTTAGTCGAGAGTGTTGTGCAGTCTTTAGTATACATAATAGTGCAATAATAGACTCAAACAAAGCGTTTAACTATATAGAAGACAATATAACCGGTTAAACATTTTTGAACCTGATAGAATTAGGGTTCTTTGACAAAGTAATCAAAACCTGATAGTAAAAAAATAATCACTATAAAAATACATACCTACACATTTTTTGGTATACTAACTAAAATGTACCTATATTTATTTGGCAAAGTTTATAATTATTATTGTCTGATTATTGATAGTCGTGGGTACCTATATTGTCACCGTATCGTCGTTATTACTAAGTAATTATTACAAGCATCAAGTGCCGTAAAAAACGGTCTGTTTTATACTTTTTTGTTGAAATTGTTGCAGTTTTAAAACTTATTTATTCTTATTTGTTTCAGATCGGCAAAATCGTTTCGAATAATAGTAATAATATAATAGTTACCGAAATTCATGCCGATTCGGTGCCGAATATTGCCGGTACATCTGCTAAACAAGTTACCGAATTTCATGCCGATTCGGTGCCGGATATTGCCGGTACATCTACTATACAAAGCAGTGTTTGCTTTGATATTGAAAAAATATTTGAAAATCAAAAACAAATTTTAGAAAACCAAGCTACCATTTCAAAACAAATTGACGATCATAGACAGCAACAACTGGATAATACTTCTGCATTCATGGCCCAGATTCAAGCTCTAATCAACGTCCAAAATGGAGTAATTCAAAAAGTGTCTGCTTTGTCTGTGCAAATGGAAAATGCAGTTTCCCAGATAGTTTCATCATGTAATACAGATGTTTTAAAGTTGAGTGACAGCAAAGGTGGAGACGAAAATATTCCATTGCATATGAAGCCAGTTAACAACACTCAGGATTTGGCGTTTTATTATTTCTAAAATGTACACATTTTTTGTTTGATACTTTATTTAATAAAGACATTTCGCACTGCCAGTTCTAAACGGTTGCAACTCAAAATGTGAATTTGAGTGGCGACCGTTTTGAACTCGCAGTGCGATTTATAAACTATTTTGCATATAATTTAACTTAGCCTTTAGCGTATGGAATAATGGTAGAAAGTAAATTGTATCTTTATAATAATAATAATAATAAAAACTATAATAATTAAAAACTCAAGCCCAAAACTATAATAATTTAAAATTTACGTAAAAAAGTCTCTATACACAATGGAGTTGTTTTTTAATCGAACAAAACCGAACCATTACAGCTGACATCTGTCATGTCACCGTGGACAATACAAAACCAAGAAAAGAAAAATATTTAATATGAATTTGCAATGTTGACAAGATCTGCCGCTCGACGTGCACGCCCACCATCTCCGGACTCGTTGCTCGGCTCCGCCTCGTCGCCGCCGGTCTCCAGCGCCACTGCAAGCGCTGTGACAGCCCCGGCCGCGGCAGTTGCGTCGAGCTCGAGCGACGAGTACTTCTCTCCGCCGACGACGCCACCACCTGCTCGCCGACGGGGAGGACGCCGGCCGCCGGACCGCTTAGGACCTCGAGGCCCATCGGCTTCTGACAGGGTCCCAGCTCCCGGCGGAAGTGTGCAGCGCATGAGATGGACACAATCCATCAATGAAAGCGTCATGCGCTCATACTATGGGGCTACAGAGGGAGGAAACAACCTGACCGCGTACCGTGTTCGAATGCTCTCTCTGTTTCAGGTGCTTGAGCCAGCTGTCAACGTGTCGGCGCAACGACTGTCGGATCAGGTACGGGTTATCCAGCGTAATCATATGTTGGATGATACTGTGCTTGATCGCCTGCGAAACGAAATGCAGAGTAGCCGTATCATTGCTCATCAGTCGCAGACTGCGGAGATACCACCGCAGCCCACGAACTATGCTGACGAGGGGAGTAATGATAGGGCTACAAATGTAAGTACCCAGTGCAATGAGGAGTTAATAAATGCTTTGGAGGCTGCGATTCGGGAATATCGTTTCACCCCGGCAGAACTGAGACCACGCCTGCCACGTTTGCCCATGCATAACAGAAATAGGGCACTGATGGCTGCTCTGGATGCGCAGTTATCAGATTATTTTGATACCTGCGAGGACCTCACTGATACTCATTCAATCCTGTACTGCGCAGCTGTAGCAGCTTGTCGTGTAGCTCATGTCAAATTTCCCAGTGACTCTAGAGCTACACGACCGAAACCAGTAGTACTAGCTTGGCAGCACAGGATTGAACGTCGTATTGGTGGGGCCAGAGCACTCATCGGTAAACTAATCTGCTTCAGGGAGGGTAATACTCGTCCCAGAGTGATGCGCTTTGTGAGGCGGGCATTTGCAGGTACAAATATCAGCCCACAAAATTATATGGCCCGTGTCACGGAGCGCATCGACTTCCTGAAGCAGAAAGTGTATGCATGGGCGAACCGTATCAGAAGATACAAGCGACGAGTGGAACGGAACCCAGAATCGCACCTTCCAAAGCAATGAAAGGTGGGTTTATAGGGACTGGGAACGACCAGAACAAGGTGTGACTGACACGTGCCTACCGGATGATGATGCCATGTGTTCATTTTGGCGCAGTATCTGGTCGGTACCTGTCAGTCACACTGAAGGTGACTGGGCCCGGGATGTCGAGAGAGCCTGCGATCCAATACCTGAAATGGGGGCTATTACCATCTGCCCCCAAGATGTAGCTTGTGCAGTCCGTCCGTTACCTAACTGGAAGTCTCCAGGACCGGACGGGCTGCATAACTTTTGGATAAAATGGTTTCCAAGGTCGCACGCTCGCTTGGCATCTCAATTCCAGACTGCTTTGGTGTCTGGTTCGTTACCTCAGTTCCTAACTACTGGAATAACCCACCTGCTCCATAAATCAGGTAGCACCGCGAACCCAAAAATTATAGGCCGATCACCTGTTTACCGACGGTCTATAAAGTTCTTACATCCATTTTGAAAACTAAAATTAACAAACATATTGACAGCAACTCCATCATGTCTGCCTCTCAAAATGGATGTAAGAGCGGGTCCCGCGGTACTAAGGAGCTACTCCTTATTGATATGGCCATTAGCCAACAGGTTCGTCGTTCCCGAAAGGATCTGTCGACATGTTGGATAGATTATAGGAAGGCCTATGACTCAGTCCCACATACATGGCTCATGCGGGTGCTGGAGTTGTATAAAGTGGATGCAACTCTGCGCACCTTCCTGATGTCGTGTATGAGGACATGGAGGACAGTCCTTCGCTATCCAGGATGTCGAAATATTCAGAGGAATAGCGAACCGATACGGATCGAGCGAGGAATATTTCAGGGCGATAGTTTGAGTCCACTTTGGTTTTGCTTAGCATTGAATCCTCTAAGCACACTATTGGAGGATTCAGGTCTAGGCTATCGGTTGAGGAGAGGTGGTCAGGTTATATCGCACCTCCTCTACATGGATGACCTGAAACTTTTTGCTCCCAACAATTCACAACTGAGGGAGCTACTGAAAATTACTGAAACTTTCAGTAGCTCCATCAGGATGGAATTTGGTGTGGACAAATGTGCGGTCATGCATGTAAAGCGAGGAGAGATTATGGAATCCGTGGGAACCCAACTCACTGATTCCATAAACCTTAGAGCCCTCTCCGCATCCGAAACCTATAAGTATTTGGGTATGTCGGAAGCGTTGGGTATCAATGTTACTGACATGAAGCAATCGTTGAAAGAACGCTTCTTTGGCCGCCTGAAAAAAGTACTTAATAGTCTTCTATCAGGCGGAAACAAGGTGCGCGCTTTCAACGGTTGGGTCATGCCGGTATTGATGTACTCTTTCGGCATACTCAAATGGACTCAAACTGAACTTGACGCCCTGGATCAGAGGGTCCGTACGCTGCTGACTGCAAATCGATTGCATCACCCACGGTCATCGGTTATGAGGCTGTATATCCCGCGAAAATGTGGAGGTCGTGGCTTTTTAAACGCCAAGACCCTCCACAATCGCGAGGTATGCAGTCTCAGGGACTATTTCCTAGTAACCGACGTGGGGATGCATCGAGATGTGGTCGCGGCTGACAAGGGCCTCACTCCGCTCTCCTTGGCTAAAGAGAACTGGCGTAAACCAGTAGTGCTTGACACAAATGATCGCATGGAGGTATGGAAGAGCAAAGAGCTTCACGGACGCTTTTTCCGAGCCCTACACGGGCCCGATGTTGATTTTCAAGCGTCTGTAGCCTGGCTACGTTTCGGTGACCTCTTTGGGGAAACCGAAGGTTTTGTCTTTGCAATTATGGACGAAGTTATGATGACGAACAATTACCGGAGATTTATTGTGAAAGACGGCACAGTTGACATCTGTCGGGCATGTCACCGGCCGGGGGAATCAATAAGGCATATTATCTCCGGGTGTTCTCGTCTAGCTAACGGAGAGTACTTGCATAGACACAACCTTGTAGCCAGGATCATTCATCAGCAACTTGCTCTTAAATACAACCTTGTGGAATCGGAGGTGCCGTACTACAGGTATACGCCCGACCCAGTTCTCGAAAATGGCTATATCACATTGTACTGGGATCGATCCATCATCACTGACAGGACTATTGTTGCCAATAAGCCTGATATAGTGATGGTGGATCGATCAGAGCGGCGTGCAATGATTGTTGACATAACCATCCCGCATGATGAAAACCTCGTGAAAGCCGAGAAAGATAAACAAATCAAGTATCTTGACTTGGCTCACGAGGTTGTCGACATGTGGGAAGTGGATTCAGCAATCATTGTACCGATAGTCGTGACAGCCAATGGCTTAATAGCCAAGAGCCTCGACCAACACCTCAGGAGGCTCTCGTTAGGCAGCTGGATCAAGGGCTTGATTCAGAAAGCGGTACTGCTGGACACGGCTCGCATCGTCAGGAAGTTCCTCTCTCTGGAGCCCTGACCGCCGGTAGCTTGGACCCTGTTCCCGATACCGGTGGGCTACTATTTTTTATATTTTTAAATGTTTTTTATGTATTTTTTATGTAGAAATATTTAAAAATGTAATTTATATGTATATACTATGAAATAAAGGAATAATAATAATAATAATAATAATATGGCAACACCGAAAACGTCAACATCAAATTTTTATCAGTATCAAATATATTATTTTAAATCAGTTTTTCTATTGCATATGGTGAAATATTTAACAGAAAACTCAAGCCCAAAACTATAATAATTTAAAATTTACGTAAAAAAGTCTCTATACACAATGGAGTTGTTTTATAATCGAACAAAACCGAACCATTACAGCTGACATCTGTCATGTCACCGTGGACAATACATCAAAACCAAGAAAAGAAAAATATTTAATATGAATTTGCAATGTTGACAAGATCTGCCGCTCGACGTGCACGCCCACCATCTCCGGACTCGTTGCTCGGCTCCGCCTCGTCGCCGCCGGTTTCCAGCGCCACTGCAAGCGCTGTGACAACCCCGGCCGCGGCAGTTGCGTCGAGCTCGAGCGACGAGTACTTCTCTCCGCCGACGACGCCACCCCCTGCTCGCCGACGGGGAGGACGCCGGCCGCCGGACCGCTTAGGACCTCGAGGCCCATCGGCTTCTGACAGGGTCCCAGCTCCCGGCGGAAGTGTGCAGCGCATGAGATGGACACAATCCATCAATGAAAACGTCATGCGCTCATACTATGGGGCTACAGAGGGAGGAAACAACCTGACCGCGTACCGTGTTCGAATGCTCTCTCTGTTTCAGGTGCTTGAGCCAGCTGTCAACGTGTCGGCGCAACGACTGTCGGATCAGGTGCGGGTCATCCAGCGTAACCATATGCTGGATGATGTGGTACTTGATCGCCTACGCCTCGAGTCACGGAATAGTCATGTTACGCCTGCTTCGTCATTGGTCGCGGTACAACTTAACAGTGTTTCACCGCGACCCAACCACGTTGATGAAGAGGATGATGATAGGGCTATATCCGTGAGTCCCCAGTGCATTGAAAAATTGAGGAGCGCTTTGGAGGATGCTTTCTGTGAGTACCGCTCTACTCCGCCTGAACTTAGACCTCGTTTACCTCGATTGCCCATGCATAAAAAAAACAAGGCGCTGGTGTGTGCTCTAGACTCTCAGCTGTCTTATTATTTAAAAGACAGCAAAGATCTGACTGATACACATTCAATCTTGTACTGTGGAGCGGTTGCGATATGTCGTGTGGCTCATGTCAAATTCCCAGATAGTGACAGAGCCACACGACCAAAATCAGCTGTACCAGCTTGGCAGTGCAGGATTGAGCGTCGTATCGGAGAGACTAGAGCACTCATTGGCAAGCTAACTAGCTTCAGGGAGGGCAATACACGCCCTAGAGTGATGCGCTTTGTGAGGTGGGCGTTCTCGGGGACTGATACTAGTACTCGAGACTATTTGTTCCGCGTCACAGAGCGCATCGACTTTTTTAAGCAGAAGATTTATGCATGGGCAAACCGTATTCGTCGGTACAAGCGAAGAGTTGAGCGGTATTCTCAGAATCGCAATTTCCAAAGCGATGAAAGGCGGGTCTATAGAGCTTGGGAGCGATCAGACCAAGGTGTCACTGACACGTGCCTACCGGATGATGATGCCACGTGTTCATTCTGGCGCAATATCTGGTCGGTGCCTGTCAGTCACACCGAAGGTAGTTGGACTCGGGTTGTTGAGCGAGCCTGCGATCCAGTACCAGAAATGGGGGCTATTACTATCTGCCCCCAAGATGTAGCTCGTGCAGTCCGTCCGTTGCCTAATTGGAAGTCTCCAGGGCCGGATGGGCTGCAGAACTTTTGGATCAAATGGTTCTCCAGGTCGCACGCTCGCTTGGCATCTCAATTCCAGACTGCTTTAGAGTCTGGTTCGCTACCCCAGTTTCTAACAACTGGAGTAACCCACCTGCTCCATAAATCAGGTAGCACCGCGGAACCCAAAAATTATAGGCCGATCACGTGTTTACCGACGGTCTATAAAGTTCTTACATCCATTTTGAAATCTAAAATTAACACACATATTGACAGCAACTCCATCATGTCTGCCTCTCAAAATGGATGTAGGAGCGGGTCCCGCGGTACTAAGGAGCTACTCCTCATTGATATGGCCATTAGCCAACAGGTTCGTCGTTCCCGAAAGGATCTGTCGACATGTTGGATAGATTATAAGAAGGCCTATGACTCAGTGCCACATACATGGCTCATGCGGGTGCTGGAGTTGTATAAAGTGGATGCAACTCTACGCACCTTCCTGATGACGTGTATGAGGACATGGAGGACAGTCCTTCGCTATCCAGGATGTCGAAATATTCAGAGGAATAGCGAACCGATAAGGATCGAGCGAGGTATATTTCAGGGCGATAGTTTGAGTCCACTTTGGTTTTGCTTAGCACTGAATCCTCTAAGCACACTATTGGAGGATTCAGGTCTAGGCTATCGGTTGAGGAGAGGTGGTCAGGTTATATCGCACCTCCTCTACATGGATGACCTAAAACTTTTTGCTCACACCGATTCACAACTGAAGGAGCTACTGAAAATTACTGAAACTTTCAGTAGCTCCATCAGGATGGAATTTGGTGTGGACAAATGTGCGGTCATGCATGTAAAGCGAGGAGAGATTATGGAATCCGTGGGAACCCAACTCACGAGTTCCATAAACCTTAGAGCCCTCTCCGCATCCGAAACCTATAAGTATTTGGGTATGTCGGAAGCGTTGGGTATCAATGTTACTGACATGAAGCAATCGTTGAAGGAACGCTTCTTTGGCCGCCTGAAAAAAGTACTTAATAGTCTTCTATCAGGCGGAAACAAGGTGCGCGCTTTCAACGGTTGGGTCATGCCGGTATTGATGTACTCTTTCGGCATACTCAAATGGACTCAAACCGAACTTGACGCCCTGGATCAGAGGGTCCGTACGCTGCTGACTGCAAATCGATTGCATCACCCACGGTCATCGGTTATGAGGCTGTATATCCCGCGAAAATGTGGAGGTCGTGGCTTTTTAAACGCCAAGACCCTCCACAATCGCGAGGTATGCAGTCTCAGAGAATATTTTCTAGAAACCGACGTGGGGATGCATCGAGATGTGGTTGCGGCTGACAAGGGCCTCACTCCGCTCTCCTTGGCTAAAGAGAACTGGCGTAAACCAGTAGTGCTTGACACAAATGATCGCTTGGAGGTATGGAAGAGCAAAGAGCTTCACGGACGCTTCTTCAGAGCCCTACACGGGCCCGATATAGATTTTCAAGCGTCCGTAGCCTGGCTACGTTTCGGTGACCTCTTTGGGGAAACCGAAGGTTTTGTCTTTGCAATTATGGACGAAGTTATGATGACGAACAATTACCGGAGATTCATTGTGAAAGACGGCACAGTTGACATCTGTCGGGCATGTCACCGGCCGGGAGAATCAATTAGACACATTATTTCCGGGTGTTCTCGTCTAGCTAACGGAGAGTACTTGCATAGACACAACCTTGTAGCAAGGATAATTCATCAGCAACTTGCTCTTAAATACAACCTTGTGGAATCGAAGGTGCCGTACTACAGGTATATGCCCGACCCAGTTCTCGAACATGGCCATATCACATTGTACTGGGATCGATCCATCATCACTGACAGGACTATTGTTGCCAATAAGCCTGATATAGTGCTGGTGGATCGATCAGAGCGGCGTGCAATGATTGTTGACATAACCATCCCACATGATGAGAACCTCGTGAAAGCTGAGAAAGATAAACAAATCAAGTATCTTGACTTGGCTCACGAGGTTGTCGACATGTGGGAAGTGGATTCAGCAATCATTGTACCGATAGTCGTGACAGCCAATGGCTTAATAGCCAAGAGCCTCGACCAACACCTCAGGAGGCTCTCGTTAGGCAGCTGGATCAAGGGCTTGATTCAGAAAGCGGTACTGCTGGACACGGCTCGCATCGTCAGGAAGTTCCTCTCTCTGGAGCCCTGACCGCCGGTAGCTTGGACCCTGTTCCCGATACCGGTGGGCTACTATTTTGTATATTTTTAAATGTTTTTATGTGTTTATATAAATATTTAAAAATATCAATTATATGTATGTTAAATAAATAAACGAAATAATAATAAACTGGCTCACACAAACCAATTTGCATTTTATTTCACTTGGGTTCATTTCTATAATATCATCGGAGACAAGATAAGGTGCTTTTACTTTATACATACTTAAAAATGATGACCTGCCCCCTAATCGGCGAACACATTTTAGTCAAATGATTGCTACTAGTTGGGATCAGTTGGTATCGTTCGGGCCGCCCATTGGTCCGTTCGGTCCAAACTATCCCAACTAGTCGCAATCATTTGAGAAAAATGTGTTCGCCGTTTAGGGGGCTGATAGGTGTATCAAATATGTCATTCTTGTTCAATATATTTTTACCATGTATTGCAATCCCTTTTTCAATATCAGATGACAAGTCTTATAACTCAAATATATCATCATTGTGAGTCATGAAAATTTATCTTGCGGCTTTAAAGAGAGCACGAAAGTTTTAAAGTGCACACGATTGTTTTTGTTAGTTGTCAAATATGGTAGGTTATGCGTGACTTCTGCAGTCTTCAAAGGATCAATTGCACCCATCTCACAAATTCTCCTAGCAACTTGTGCCAATGGATTGTCAGGAATAGTAGTGTCACATGAATAGTAAATCCATAAGTAAATTAATTAGAGGTTCAGTAAATCCATGATGCCAATATTGTCCTCCCTCAATATTTTTAATACAAATATCCTTTGGAGTTTTCAAAAGTGTTCGTGGATCTTTCGGGAGCTGTAATGTTGTACTAACATATCTTTCATTTAATATCGACAGTAACCGTTTCAAATTAGTTTGGGCCTTCGATTGACCACCTTCTTAATTTTTCGGTTAAAGAAGCAATTGTTTCAAAATCGCTAGGGTTATTTTCCTCCTTTTCTTCGTCTGACTCGCTCAGTGGAAGAGAACCGAAAAGAATGTTATTTATTTCCTCTTCATCTTGTTGTACAGAACCCTGTTGCTGTTCCTCTACTCGAACTTGACCAAATTCACTCGTATTATGGCAATTTATGTTTTGAATTTGAAGCAAATCGTTTTTGTTATTTGTTAGCACTTCATCAATAGCATCTAGTTGGTTTTCATCAGAATTTCCTGATTCATTTGTGTTATTCGTGCCAGTAACAGAATTTTTTAAAAAACTACGTTCTTTCTTTATCCTCTGTTTGACACAACCCGTTTTCTTTAGTTTAGTCCAAGTCTGTAATCTTTTCATTTTAATGTAACTAATTAAAGCACTGTAAAATATTTTTGTTAGGTTTGTTATTATATTATAAAAGATGCTTTTAAAAACTTCGCATAATTTATGTTACAAGAGTTCTTATAATGTGTTAACTCACGCCATTACCTTTAGAATGACATCAAAATGCACCTAGTTAACAATTGTGTTAAGCTGTAACGTTGATTTTGGGAATGCACATTGGTGCATTCCCAAAATCAACGTTACAGCTTAAACCTGCAAAAATGAGATGATCAACACTTTTGGCTTCTTATTTCATTTTCGTGTTACTACACTCTTGGCAAACTCTGTTCAAAACACCATTGCCTGTAGAAAGCCTTCTAACTGGTACTCGGCTAACACAATAAGCATATGTAAACTTATGTTAAAGCTTGAAACTTCATAAGAGAGTTATGCAACGATTTTAGTATCTGGTGTTAGGACACACTTAACTAACTCTGTTATGCAACCCATGCCTGCAGCTCAAAGTTATCACAACACCTAAAGATCTATAAGATACTTCAAAGCAACCATTAAGTAACAATAAACATCAGTAAGTGTCAGCGGGCCCTGTTATAAAGATTTAAGTGTTAAAAACAGGATAGAGCTTTACAGCTTGACTCCACTAACTTTAGTTAACACTATTATTACTCTCAATACTCCATAACATCATCCATTATAGCTCTAGAACCACTGTCGGAGTGGAACTTATTTTTTAACTCCTCTATAACGTTCCAAGCTATAACTGAGATAATTATATCGAGGTTCAAAAGATTAAAGTTTTAAACAAGCCTGTAACTGACGGTATAATGTTTGTTGGGCGGCTTAACGTGCTTTCCGAGGCACGACCAGACCAGTGCAAATATTCATATTCATGCATACAAATACTTGCACTGTGCGGGGATCGAACCCGGCGCGGGTTGAACCTTGCGCAGCGGCCGCATCCGCTACCGCTACGCGACGGAGGCTGTCGTCTGTCCCTTTTGCTAGTAGTCATTTCATTTTATTTCGATAGGAGTCAAGCTCGATTGTTTCGTAAACATGAACGGACTTCATCGTTTGAAGATAACCTATCTACTTAGTACTTAGTTACTTTATAACATTGAAACTAATAGGCAATAGAAAGATACAGTCAAACATAACTTTTCTATTAAAATTTGGATGGCCTTATCATAGAATCTGTAAGAATAAGCCTGGCGCCCTTTGTGATAGCTAGGCGCCCTACATAAGTAATTATATGATTACGTTGGTTCAGAAATATCTTGATAGTTATTAGGGAAACATTATTAGTGGCAGATACTAGTATGTTATAGAACAGATTAGTACTTGCTTCAGTATATACCTAACTATACCTACTATATATACCTAACGTTATTCATGCATTAGGCAAGTGAAGGAACACGGCTGAGTTTTAGTCAGTAAAAGTTTGACATTCGATCCGAACGAAGTGTTTCGCCTCGTCTTTTATACCGCGTACATCGAGGGACTGGAACAATTTGCCAGCGGCGGTGTTCCCGTCAGACTACAATTTAAGTGTCCTTAAGGCTAGAGTGAATAGGCTCTTAATAAACTAGCGCGCTTTACCATCAACGATTGCATCACTGCTTACCATCAGGCGGGACTGCGGTCAAGCACTAGTTTATAATTTATATAAAAATATAATCCCTTCTGCTTCGCTAAGAGAGGGAAGAGAGGAGAGCTTTTTTAATGGATTCCCAATCAAAAATAAAGTTAGGGTTTATTGGTCTGAATTACTACCTACGTGTTGTTTGTTATATATAAAACAATTGCCGACGGAATGATAACAGTTATATGCCAATCCGAAGCCATGATGTATTACAATCTAATTACTAGATATTCAAAAAAGATAATTTATATCAAGATTGAATACCCAATTCGGAAACGGATAGCATCTTAACACTCCGCAAAAGTCTGATTATCTCTAAAATCTAATATTTATGATACCTACATCAATTAGTAAAATAAAATAGAAACCGCTTTAATTATCTTAGATTTTAGATATGTTACGTACGTTTTTTATTCATGAATTGTTTTATTTTGGATAAGTAGGTACCTATACGTACAGTTTAAAAAATAAATAGGTACCTAAGTTAAGCGCTAACGTGGGAATCTGATTAAGAGTTTTAATTGTATGAATATCATTATCACCAGCCTGACTTTTTCCCAACTATATTAAGGTCAGTGTCCAGTCATCGGATTCAGCTGATTACCAATTTTTACATGAAACGACTGCCACAACCTATTTGACCTCCGCAACAATATTGAGTAATACAATAAGTACGTCTTGGTATAACTGGTTGTCAGATTTTTAGGCCTCTGACAACGTGCTTTCCGATGCGGATGATGAGTCTTGCCGCCAAGCGATTCGTCGTATTCCGGCATGTCTCACCGCCGTACGGAGTACGGGTATAAGCAGTTGTGTTGCGATGTGTGCTGGGTACGATGCGCCAACTGTTATTGTGTCGGGAGTTTAGTCGTGGAGGGTCTCCAGATCAATCTCCCTCTGGCTCAGCATCGTTGGTCGTGTTTTGGGTTTAACATTGCATCACCTTGCTCAACTGCCGTCTTCCTTCCTATTTACTCAGTTTTTTGAGTGAATAGGCTTAATAAACTAGCGCGCTTTACCATCAACGATTGCATTTCTGCTTACCATCAGGCGGGATTGCAGTCAAGCGCTAGTTTATAATCATAAAAAAAAATGGGTCTCGATATGTAACAGTCACCGATCCACAGGGCAACGTCGGCAACTATAGCTTAACTTTATCGATCGAACCTGAGCGGCTAACATTGTTTAACCACGGGCCCCTCCTCTAATATAATAAAATTGTTATATGTATTTCTGAATATTTTATCTAACTTACTAATGGTTTTTTTTTTATTTTGATTTATTTTGCGTTGGTTTTCTATTTTACAAATTGCCAGTTAGTTATCTACTCTTAAAGGCCTCGAATTGTCAGCGGAGATATTGTTTTACTAAGCAGAGTAAAAACAATTTTTTTATTTGTATATGTAAACACTGGCCGAAAACATCAAAAAAGGTTTATATGTTATTATACAAAAACTTTTTTCACTGTTTACACGAAAATATTTAGGTGGTGTAGTATCTTCTGGAGAAATCTCTAGAAAATACCAACTATATTTTCAATTCGTTGAATTTATAAAAGAGTAATAAGTATATTCACTGCACTATTTTAAATGATAAAAACGCTCACCAATGTATTCATGATCACTGC
Source organism: Sesamia nonagrioides (assembly GCA_017933935.1). Classification (NCBI taxonomy): domain Eukaryota; kingdom Metazoa; phylum Arthropoda; class Insecta; order Lepidoptera; family Noctuidae; genus Sesamia; species Sesamia nonagrioides. The sequence goes on along the minus strand of JADWQK010000342.1, from coordinate 58,611 downwards.
GATCCGCACTATGCTGTGATCTGTTTAACAATGATCATGATTTGTTGATCTCTGCATTTATATTCTCACTTCTCTGTGGGTTTTTGTCTTATCCGAAGACGGATAGTCAGTTTTAATGAATGTGGTTGTAAAAATGTTTGATCACATTATTAAGGTTTGATCAAACGGTTAATACTGGGAAAATTTACTGTTGGCGCGTCTACAGAGAATACGTTACGTTTAATCTGTTTTAGTCAGTATTAAGTTTGAAAATTGTAAGTATTAACAGGAAAACATTTGTAAAGTAAATTATTGACATTAATGTCATCATCATTGTCCTATTGGTATTCCAATGCCTTTGGGGTCGGCGTAACATATATTTTTCTTTCACAGGTAGGTATCTACATACCTACTTCTTTGTTAGTCATCTTTATAGTCACAAAAAAAAAAAAACATTTTAGCATTTTTTTCTAGAAAGTGGTTGATTCTTTCACGCAGTCGTGTATTTGGTATTCCCTTAAAATTATCTTATAACGTTTAGTATCTAGGTAATCTTTCTCAATTTTGTCGCATTAGCGATAAGACCAAATAACAGTAATAACTGTATCAAGACTTATTCGACTAACTTATATCATTTTTCACTGGAAACACAATACCTTGACCCACACAAATTCTGTGAAAGAGACTGCAATAAATAATCACCTTATTTAATTTATAGGAATTTTAGAATTATTTGCTGATAAAAATAACTATGGGTTTAAATGTGTACCTACTTATATGATGATATTGTTATAAATAGATAATTATTAAGTATTCCGATGATTTTTATCTGGAATGATAATAATCCGATATAATGAATTTCTACGGTTAATATTTTAAACGGATTCTTTGTCACTTTCGTCTTTCCTGCGTGTTTCTTGACGATGTTTTACACTCGAATTCATTATGAAAGAATGAATGGAGGAAATAAATAAGTTGGAAGTGATTTGATAATATTCTTAAAAAGTTGTGTTATTGTTTTGTCACTGGTTAGGATTTAATTGTGAGCGAGTTGGTTCATTGATCCAGTTTTTTTTTTCAAGAACAGATTGATAAGATTTTGATTGTGATTGCGATATAATTTGATAGTTGGCAAAATAAGAGATAATATAGCAAGGTAGGTAACGAACAATGATTTATTTATTTATTTATTCTTTTGCACACATGACATGTACAGAGGCGGACTTAATGAGTTAATGCCTTAGGCATTCTCCACCAGTCAACCCTAGGTGGTGAAGAGATAAGATGGTAGGTGCTTTAGCTTGAAAGAAAAGAGTAAAGGAAAAAAAATATTGTTATATATTTATTAAAAAAATAATATTAAAAAAAATACTTAAATAAGCTAAATATACATACATACCTACTATTATTCCATACATATTATTACATACATATTATTTATTCCTTTTGTGAAAACATTATTTTTTATTCATTAGATAATTTATTAAAACAAATAGGTACGTTTAAAAAATATAAATGGCCACTTATAATACAAATATTTTTCTTTATAAAAAAAAAATCAAAATAAAAAAAATAATGGAAAATGATTTAAATTTTTGACAGTAAAAATTGGCGGTACGCTATGCGTTGTTTTGAAAATTCATTTGTTTTTTTTTTCTGTTAAACAAACATATAATAATTTATTAGATTCATTTATAACTATGTGTATTACATAAAGGTTTTTGTTAAGTGTTTATTTGCTATGTAACTGTGGTTCGTACTTTGAACGTTGACTTTGTGACTAACGAAGATCCATTCGGTAAGTTTGATGATAGCTCTCATTGTAGGTATACAATTAAATTACTCAATGATAAATGTATGACACTGCAATTCTTACCTAGATATACTTATATCTGGGTATGAATTGCAGTAACGTAATAGCTAGGCACTTATCTATTGATATTATCGAGTATAAAATCTCAATCAGATACCTATAAGATAATATAATATAGATTTGGATCATAGGCACAAGTAATTATCGTAGAAGAACAAATAAATGCATAATTAGCCATCATGGGCCATTGTGTACACGAGACTTAACCATTGCTAACAATTTATTTGTAGGTATTTAAATGGCGACTTATATGGAGAAGAGAAAGTACCTATAAGATAATATAATATAGATTTGGATCATAGGCACAAGTAATTATCGTAGAAGAACAAATAAATGCATAATTAGCCATCATGGGCCATTGTGTACACGAGACTTAACCATTGCTAACAATTTATTTGTAGGTATTTAAATGGCGACTTATATGGAGAAGAGAAAGTGCTGAGGCAGGAACCTCAAGAAATACAAACGAAAAACCCGTTATTAAGTAGGTATCATCACGGCTAGATTCCTCCGGGTATAGCCGAATTATTAAGTAAGTGAGATTATTACCTACTTAGGTGGGATTCTTGGATTGTCTTCACACCAAACGTGAGTTTTTAGGAAGCCTTCATCGATCACTTATATACTGATCGATGGATACCTTATTTTATTTTCTTGCCTTGCTTGGCTTTTAAACCTGGACTTTAGTCTGAAATCGCCAACCCGCATTGAGCAAGCGTGGTGATTACACTCAATCTTTTTCCATATGAGAGGAGGCCTGTGCCCAGCAGTGGGACGATAAAAAAAGGTTGATGATAATGATGATGACAGAAACTATGAGCTTAAAAATACGAAGACTTAGGTATGTTCTTTTTCCCCTTATTCATAAACGATGTTAAAAGTTAACTAGTGAATAGCGATTCTTTAACCATACATTTTAGACGTTTGCATGTCACTTTTAACTTGAATCATCGTTTATGAATAAACACACCAGTGTTTAAGGGGTTTATGTTACGTATGTATCGTATATGAATAAGGGGTTTATGTTTTGAATTTGGTTTTCGCACTTAGTCCTTCAATGGTCCACCCTCCATGGTTCATTTATTTATTTATTTGTTTATTTCAACATTGTGCACAATATTTTGCTACCATGATTTTGCAAGTAATATAGTATTGTAAAACGTAAAAGCACTTTTCAAGTTTGTGAATGTGAGGCACCATGGACTATGGTTTGTTTTTTTTTTATATATATAACTTGTTTGACATTACGAGCATGGCAGTTGAGAGTTTGTCATGCTCACTCAAATGTCTTGCTGATGGTGGCGCGTGTTGTTGGGTCATTTGGTTCCCTTCAAAATGGTTGAGCTAAATGGGGCTGATGCGCGCGTCATGCTCGTGAACGGGGGCCGTCAGTGGAGACTGGTCATCTCTTAGCTGCCAGTGGGCTTAATTAATTTTCTATGTTTCCATTAATTTTTATAATTATACATTGTGCTCATATGATCGAAGCAACGACAGCGAAGCAAAGACATGTAATCCATATTATGATTTTAAAAGAGTGTCCATGGAGTTTCTTGCACGTTCTTCCCCATAGAGATCTACGGTTTGGAACGTGTAATTTAGCTTCACTTTTCTTAGACTGACCGACATTGACTATTCAAAAGCACCAACTGTTGGTTAATTTGAAATAAACAATTTTTATTTTGACCCATTGTGCGTGAGTAGACAAAACTATGCTTTACTCTTATTAAGAAAGATTACGAAACACAAAGCAGATAATCGCCATCAATCATCATCGCGATAAGCAGTAATTAGTTCCGTATACATAATAACAGATGTCGCTACGCATCACGAAAATACTTATCAGATAATATCAACATCTACATTACCCCTTTGAGGGAATGTGTTTGTGGTAGCGGTATACTAAAATCATCGGGGAACTATACCAAAAATAGTGATTATTGCGATGGATATTTTTTTAATAATTATAAAGTGCAATCCCACCTGATGGTAAGTAGTGATGCAATCGTTGATGGAAAAGCGCGCTAATTTATTAAGAGCCTATTCACTAAAAAATAAAACTGTTTGAATAGGTAGGAAGGCAGCAGTTGAGCGAAGTGATGCAATGTCAAACTGTGGTTAAACCCACGATGCTGCGCCAGAGGGAGATTGATCTGGAGACCCTCCACGACAAAACTCCCGACACAACATCATTTGACGCATAGTTCCCGGCATACATTGCAACACAACTTCTCAGATCCGTCCTCCGTACGGCTTCACCAGATAATTAAAGACCATAATTTCATTCATGTTCATTGTATTGGTATGTTATAATATTTTCCATCTTGTTGTTCGATAAGCCGGTGGGTACGCAACCCATCTATTTGAAATAGGAGAAGGATCTCCGAATACCACGAAGGCCTTTATTGCCAGATACCTTTTCCATTATTCAGTTTATAGACGTAAGAAACCTTTGGTACATTAGACCACTGATCAGTGGTAAAAAAAGCATAAGCTGTCCCATACTGGTAATGAAACTCAGCACTACTGTAAGTCGGACCATTTTACAAAGTGTAACCACCGACACATTAGCCTAGTTAGAGTAAACAGTGACGCCAACATGCGTTCCGATGTACGGACGACAGCAGGACAAGCTACCCGAAACTTTCAAATATTCCCAATTAACCTTGACCTATAATACTTTAGCGATAAAGTTAAAACTCTAATAAAACCATTTGACATTTGGCAGATTGTAGTAGCTTATCCTCCAAACGCATTTCCTCCCGTGGCGGTCGTAAGAGGCGACTAAGGGAACTCTCACCAGGGAAGTGGGCAGCAGCTCTTCTCCCGCCTGCCAAGCGTGGGGATTATGGCAAACCCCCCAAAGCAATGAAAGCCTTGGGGGAGGCCTTTGTCCAGCATTGGACCTCTATTAATAGGCGTAGGTAGTAGGCCATAATATCGGCTGCCAGCAGAAGTTACCACCCACCAGAGAAAGTCTTGCCACCAGGCGATTTGTCGTGTTCCGGCATGATGTCTGTGAAGCCGTGCGGAGGACGGGTCTGAGCAGTTGTGTTGCGATATGTTGTTGATCGGGAGTTTGGTCGTGAAGGGTCTCCAGATCAATCTCCCTCTGGCGTAGCATCGTTGGTCGTGTTGTTGGGTTTAATATTGTATCGCCTATTTTTTTTTTCGGGGTGGAAATCCTCATAGGATGTCCGCCACCCTAGGGTGGGCGACGGGGTCTGTCAGACTTTTACTGATTAAAACCACCCCTGTGTCTCTTCTATCACGAGCGCGCGTGGGGCCGCGGGAGTCTAAATTCTTCCACGGCCCCACACCTTCGTGCTGGCCCGGTCTGTCGGGCCTCTTCTCCTGCACGGGGTAGTGGGGTGTTAAACTACCCCGTCCATCGCCTCAGAGGCGCGCGTCGACACTCACGCGCGCCTCCGCCTCGGGTCCATCGAGGGGGCGGGGACTTCCCCATGTCCCTCGCCCTTGGACCCTTTTTGGGGGGGATGAAGAGGGCGTTATCCGCCCTTCCTCGGCGCCCGGTGCGTCTTCTGCGACATTAATATTGTATTGCCTCGCTCAACTGCCGTCTTCCTTCTTATTCACTCAATTTTTTTGAGTGAATAGGCTCTTAATATACTAGCGCGCTTTGCCATCAACGATTGCATCACTGCTTACCATCAGGTGGGATTGCGGTGAAGCACTAATTTATAATTTAAAAAAAGAAGAAGAAGTAGTAGCTTGATGTGCTGTCGTCTGTACCTACTTAACACGATTCCGTGTTCAGAACTTCAGACTGTACACATTAGCCTAGTTGGGCTTCCCTACAAGTCTACTATAACCCATAAATGTACGCAATATTATTAACCCATTACGATTATGCATCAACAACAATGATAATAATAAAATGTGAATATCTTATTCGATCCTTGCGCCACCTATTATCCTTGGCCGTAATGGTTACAATACTCTCGTCAGCTATTTATTCTGCCTTAAACGTTATAGTATCGTTGAGTCATATTTATTATGTCCTAACGTTAGCTTCCGGATCATTCATTTGTGTAGGTACGCAGTAATTAAAAGTGATTACAAGGCGAGGAATTGTGTAATTTGGTTAGAATAGACACTCGGTAGGTTGTTAGCAGAACGTAGATTGCATCTAAGTGGAGTCTCAGTCGATACTGATATAGGATTATAGTTAAGTAGGTACATAGGAATTGTCTATGGTAAGTGACATACCTACGAATTCTCTTGCTTTGACTACACATAGTGCAAAGCTTATACAACTGGCGCGTGCTAACTGTGCACCTCGCTCTGTGACGTCATTCGGTCGGTACCGTTTGTAAAAAATGAGAAAATATAAATTACAACTATTTTTTATGTTAATAAAAGTTCGTTTTGATGACAAAACGTCATAATACTAGGGCATTTTACTCCTGATGTTTTGCAATTATTTCATACATATGGACTGAAATATAATGTTGGTGCAACCAACAGGCTTCACTAACGCGTCGAAAATGTAAAAAACAAAAACAAATTTAATAAAAAAAAAAACTTAACAAAGCAAAAGCTCCACAGAAACAGTAATAACAACAAGGGATTTAAACTGTATTTAGACAATTGTAACAAAGATGCTAACGCTACTCAGCGTTTACAGTGAATACGGGGCCCCGCGCGGGGAAACGGGAGTGGGGTCGCATTCCAGCGAGGTGCACAGTTAACTCGCGCGTGTTATAGAGAACCAAAGTTTTCCTTTTAGTAGATATGTAATTATTTTCGTGCAGCCCCAAACTATGGACATAAATGATATCTATCCATGGTCGAAGATGACGTTTTACCATATCATTATAAAAAGAATAACAAAATATGTTTGTATTGGTTTGTACCTAAGTTTGAGCGTGCACGCGATAAAATATTTTGAATAATTATACAATATGTAAAGAAAACCCTGTCCGACCCATAAGGATAATAAAGGTTAGGTAAACACTTGACCAAATATGATATAAAATTTTACATAATCATCGTAGTAACAATACTTACTAATGAATTTTGAAATAATCCTTTTTCCCGGGAATTACTTCCAATTTCCCCGAAATTTGGTAATTTTTAAAAAAGTGACAACACCGGTATTATTATAAGCGAATAGCGACGCGACTACGTCACAGGTGCCGGGTGCCCTGCCCCCCGCCGCCCGCGGAAGGGGTTGCTTACCGCACATGTTACCTCTTTTTGCAAAATAATATTTATTTTTTTAGGGGGATTTTTTTTAAGTTTATCCTGTCTTTGTAGGCATTGGTAGAATCAGTTATCGATACCTAACAATACCTTCACGGAACGGACAGGGTTTTCTTTATATATTGTATATTAAACTGGTAGAAACAATATTTTTGAACACGTTTTTTTGTTTGCTTTGTAAATAAAATATATATAGCTCTTATTCATTGGGCAAATAGATTATTGTTGTTTTATTTCTTTGCATACTTTATTTGGTACGGCAAACAAAGCAACGGTAAAACAAAGGGTGATTTATTAATATGTATGACATAACAGGCGTTGACACCAAAATGTGCCAGTACAAAATGATATTCAATTAATAAGCAATATGCTATAAAAAATAATTCATGAAAATAAGAGAAAATATTGTTTTGAAATCCATAACAACTTGCCACCATCATCTTGCTCGGAAAATATAATTATTTGAGGTCGTATATTAGGATAGTTAATTTGTATCAAACTCGATTACAAACTTGTTATTGAGGACTTTACGTAGAGAAATATTCCCCACTAACGGGGACGCGAACAGGACTAAAATATGAAAATGGTTAATACAATTTATGGTCAAGGTATTCCTCAGGCGCTGGACGCAAAAAAGACGTAAGACGCAGTCGAGGCGCGGACATTTGTCTCTACCGCGTCCCTTTCATACAAATGTCTTTTCTGTGTGTCCAGCCCCAACGCTATATTTTTTTTTAGCATTTGGCCATTTAAACAAATAAATTTTTAGCAACTTACTACTTAGTATATTTATGTTTACACGGTATTATAATTATACGTCGCGTCGAGTCATTACTAAATAGCTTTTAAAATGTTTTCTTAATCGAGGGATTTCATCAAACCAAGCTAGCTATTCTGAGTAGATCTTTCTGTTTCTGCACATACATACATATGTCATGTTTGTTTGTTTGTAGCGTTTTTAATCCGTTTAAGAGCGTATTTTTGTATTTTATAACATACACTCGGTTGCATCCGAGGCTTTCGCGTTGGAGCCCAGGGTCCGTTTTCCTGCTCTATTTCCTCCATTTCGCGGCTCTCCAAGCCAGCACTTCTTTGGTCTACCCGATTTGTTCCGGCATTGCGGAGGCGCCATGGCAAGAAATTTGTGACCCACGTGACATGCCAGTTTACGTAAGACGTGACGTCCACTATGTCACGGACATGAAGACTGCCACGGATGCGGGAGTTCCTGATGCGGTCCTTCCGCGTAACTCTACACATCCACCGCAGCATATTCATGTTCGTGACACGCAGCACTTGCTTGTGTCGCTCAAGCACAGGCCACACCTCACTACCATACAGGAGAACAGGTCTAATGATGGTCTTATAGACCTGCCCCTTTAGCTTAACCGGCATTTTGGGGTCACAAATGACACGTGTCACCTCACACCATTTTGCCCAAGCTGCGGAAATGCGTGCTCTGACGTCGCAATCAATGTCGCCGGACGCGTGGAGTACAGACCCCAAGTATTTAAACTGGTCTGTACACTCGACCATGTCACCGGCTATGCGCACAGACGTGGGGGTCCGTCGTGTTGCTCGTTGGGTGAGAGATGTTCGTCTTGATAGTTCCTAATGATTTATTTTGTGCTATTTATTGAAGTTTTATTATAGGATAAAATAAATTTATATTAGTTATTTTAGCTATCAATCAACCATTGAAACATGTTGTGTTTGGGTCAATTTGGAACCTCTTATAATTTTAAAGAAATTGCTACTCTTTAATGAGGCTTGATGACCGCTGAGAGGGTCGCGACCTACACATTGAAAAACGCCTCTTTAATCTAAACAGCGAATGGCTTCAATCGTTTATCATCATAATAATTAATCGCAGTTATAGGTGACCTCGAGGGTAAACCCATTAGCAAGAAAAATGATAACACACTATCTTAATCAGAACTGGTCACTACTATTTTTTAAGTTTACGTATATTCGAGCTTGGCACACGTATAGAACGTGTGCCAAGCTCGAAGGAATAGAGGTATACAAACCAATTTAGGGTTATCACAACTCACGTTTTACAAATCTGTAATTTACATGATCATCGATTTTAACATGCTAACCACATATTTATTAACAATTCCTATTGCAGCATATTTCAATAGAATAACTAAAATAATATGCCTATTAACTTGCTATTTATATACAAAAAAAGAAACATGGATGAAATCCAGGTATTTAACACATTTTGTGGAATTAAACTGATAAATAAAAATGAGGCATTTGTCAACACAATTTTGCGTATTTTTACTACTTTTCAAATCAACTGCATAATACATGCCTTATAATACTTTCAAGTATGAAGTATGGACTACGTACAATATATGTATCAAGAATTTAACCTATTAGGTAATTAGTTTACTAGACTATTAGTACATGTGTGTCATATGTCATTCAAATTGGTTAAGCGTTAAATACAAATCATAAATATCTAAATATAAATAAACTGTTGTGTAAGTTTGGGTGTAAACTAGTCGTTGCCTAGCAACGGTTTGTTTACCTCTATTCTTGATCCAATTTGACTTTAATATAATAAAATATAATAATATATTTAATTCTTTACTATTAGGAGTATGTAAGGGTCGTAGCAGTTGGGGGTTACTTAATCTTCTTACCTCCATGGTATGATGGTGTGACTTTATGTATGTAAATAAATATATAATATGATTTATCCATTGTAATTTGTAGATTTTAAAAAAATGTAAATTACTTAGGTATATGGTGTTTTAATAATTCTGACCTACAGATGTCCTCTGAATTTTTATGTTATTGTGAACCAATCTTTCATAAAGGATTTTTCCTGGTGATGTGCCATCTCCACGAAGGCCTTTCACGACGTAATTTCCTTTTTTATGACATCCATTCCAATGTTATTTTATCGTAACGATCATCTGATATTCGCTTATTGACTTGAGCAGTACTTTTAATCTTTATTTCCTCGTATCAATAGCAGATGCTCATTTCCATGCTTTTTTTCTTGTATTTTGTGCTTTCCTAACTCACCTTACGAGCCTGTCTTGTAATTTTGACTTTTGAAAAATGCTGCTTCTTGCCTAATTTCAATAAATGACTTTTGATTTTACTATGCCTTTGGCATTGCTTCCTGATAACAATTACGATGTCTAATGTATAGGTATGTATTGGCCATCTACAAAAAAACTGTTATGGACTTTTATTCTAATAACTTTGATATTGTCTATTACCAGTTTACACCTAATTCAGAACTTACCTACAAATAAGATGTTTCTAAAATTAAAACATCCGCATATCACAGAAAACAAAAGAGGTGATTAACTAAAAGCAGATAACAAAGCGGACAGCCAATCCAACAGTACGTGACGTATTGTAGTCGCGTACGATTGGCTGATGAAGCAGGGCACCGGCCACCGGATTAGTTAGCGCAATTAGCAGCTTAATTCTTATCTGGTAAAGTGTACCTATCTAATATTCATAGAGTCGTTACAAACACCATGTTTATTTATTAAATGTAGTGTAACAAGTTACTAAAAATGCTAGAAGGTATATGGGCCTATTATTCCCATTTTTTAAGTCGTATTAATATTACTGACTATGAATCTATTCTATTATAATAAAGCTGAAGAGTTTGTTTATTTGTTTGTACGCGCTAATCTCAGGAAGGTACTGGCCCGATTTGAAAGATTATTTTTGCGTTGGATAACCCATTAAGCCAGGAAGGCTTTAGGCATAAAAAAATACAAATATTAATCCTTAACCAAATAAATTAATGGTATTTAATTGTGAACAAAATTGTCCTTGATATCACTTAATTTTGATTAACATCTTATAATATACTACAATTTTAAAATTGATACTATTATATAAAGCTGAAGAGTTTGTTTGTTTGAACGCACTAATCTCAGGAACTACTGGTCCGATTTGAAAAATTCTTAGCATTGGATAGCCCATTAAACCCGCCCATTAAACAGTAATATTTTTTTCGAATTCATTCCTTCATCATTTCTAGGTAAAAAAAGGAAGTTTGCATTAAATTCAGCAAAAAAAATTGAAATTTTACATAAGTGTAATAGAAGAAGTGTAATAATGTATCTATAGTAATCGACTTTTTTGAGGTTAAAATAAAATTTTGAAATAACTCCACGCGAACGAAATCGCGGGCCGCCGCTAGTCTCTGCTTTCATTCTTCTTTTTAAAATGAAGAAAATTCTATAAATTGAGTCATTCTTAGACCTACGCTAGTGTTCATTCAGCAATTTTTCCAGATAAAATGTAATCTTTTTTAAAAAAGTTAATATCATAGCAGTCTTCGGACTCCACTTCTGTGTTTAGTCTGTTTTAAGTGTACCAAGTAGTATTTAGTTACGTCATGGTAAAAGTATACTATGTATAAGATATACATATACGCCATATATAAAATCTGAATGATTAAGGTGCCTATTTTAGTGTTAGTGCAACCAGCCCCTATTGTGCTTATAAATCAATCATTTCCTGTTGCTACTCTAAAATAACATACATATTTTATTGGTTTCTACCCTTACCATTTGCATTTGCTCATGGAATTTTCTTTCATCTTTAGCTGCGGCGGTGTTGCCTATGTTTCATACCAATATTCGATATGAAACTATTCAAAGAAAGTTTTAAGTATGTTTTAATAAAAATCTATTTCACTAGCATATTATTATTATTATTTTAAGTCCTTTTTTATGCAATGTTAATTAATATATATAATAAATATGCCTGTGAAGCATAAACTGTTTTAAAGATGTGTATGATCTATACGCAACTATTATGCTGGTAATTTGTTACGCTCAATAACTGCTACAATATTTTGTATTAAAATAAAGAATTTTACGGTTAAGTACTTCATTGTTACGGATCTCTAATACGTCAGCCCATAATTAAATAACAATAGTATCAAAAACACGTCCGTATTTACAACGTTAAGTTGGATTATTCGCATTAACTCTCTGTTTCTAGGAATCTTCAATAAGCTGTGACAGATATCGCGATTACAATTACCTATCAATGATAACATTGGGCACAGAACCGTAAAATCTAGTCGAGTACACTCCAAAATACAAATTTTACAAGCATATTGTAAAGTATAGATATTAAAAACATTTGGTGGTGATACCGATCTTGTTAGAAATGTTTCCGTTTTTCTTCCTCACATCAATTATTTAATTAATTTAGAGGACCGAGACAATTTTTTTTTTTTTTTTTTATCTCAGCGCATCCAGATCTATATGATTATCTATAGTGGTGAGGGTTTTGAGCAACTTCGGGCACATACATACAGACAGACATACAAACATACGCACTTTATATTAATGGATATCATTGGCGTTCATTCTATTGTTCACAAACTAAAGTAATTTTAACTTAAGTGCATCGTTTTTCTTTCTATTTTATTAAGAAAAGGATAGAAGATAACATTTTAGTTTAATCCTGTCAAATTAGTTCGAGCCTGACGTAAATTGACGTATTTTTGGTCGGCATGCTTATAACTGTCTATGGAGGATCTTAATTTTAATAAACTAATTCCGAATGTCTCACCCATTTCTTAAATGATTCTAAGTTTTATCTATTCGTAGGTATCATCAGTTTTAATGGGATTTTATACAGTAGGTATAAGTACTTTCTACTTGTACTTTGTAATTTCAACCGTATTCATTTATTTTATTTATCCATTCATTTATTTTAGATCGATAGGTATTTAATATGAATAATTAATGAAATTCCGTTTTATCATTAGGTATTGCGGTATTGCTTACGAATCTAGTAATCGCGCAATCATGATTCGTAGTGGTGACTCAAGATATATGTATAGGTAGGTACTTATGTGATTCAACTTTATTAACATATTTGGTACTACCAAATCCGTCTAAAGGCCAATCACTACAGCTAACAAACATGACAGATTAAATTTGCAACCTAAATGACTAAAAATTTAAAGGTTGCTAGTAAAGCCCTTATAATTTGTTGTAAAGTATCTAGTTCTTTTTCCATACATGTATTTTTGAACATTATTAGGTGATCAATTATTTATCTAATTCCGCAACCTATACGTTTCGGTACGTAGGTACCAAAACGTATAGGTTGCGGAATTAGATTATTACGGAGTATAAGTATAATCCGTAAAATATATAAAAACAATAGAAGTAAATTAATGAACAGAATTAATTTATCACGATGTGTGTAGGATTAGGTACTTAAATATTATAAAATTATGGGCCCGATAAAATTCGAATGTCTATCATGGCCCTGTAGGTAATGAAGGCTGGTTGCGCGTGAGCCACCTACCGCAGAGTGAAAAGTCCGTGACGTTAGCTATTATTATTACCTTTGAATGGTTGAACGTGTCAAGTGTAGGTATTGTCCTTTACGTTACTGCTGACAAAAACAGGTAGTAAGGTCTAAAAATATCCAAAAAAATAACCTTTCCAGATTACGTTACTGTAACAATTATGGCTACGAAAAGAGATGATATATCGCTGATGTATCGAATCTCTAATTCATCGTCGTCGACGTCTTCTCATGACTGTATACCAAATGCTGAGTAGCTGCCCTTGTAAATAAAATAATATTAATATAGCCACATCAATAATAAACTGTTACAGCAATATCGTGATTATAAGTAGATACGCTTCGATACTGACGTACAAACATTCCGAATATTCCTGGAAAATTGGATTACATAGATTTTGTAGTAGGAAAGGTTTTTGTTTTTGGGCCAGCCAATCACAATGTTATCAATGAATTAAAACATCATTATAAATAGTTTTGCTATCGTACATTCGAAATAAAATATATTAATGTTAAATTATCAGATGAATTGTCTTTCATCAGATCTAAGAAAATAATGACGATTTACTTATCTAATTTTACATCAATTTTATTGTTGTTGAAGAAATAGGGAAAACTTCAATTTAATTTTTGTCATGATGATTAAGTGAAACACGCCCAATAAGCTAGCCTATTAGGTATTTTAGCTGCTGGAACGTACTTCCACATACTTCCTAGCGGCTAGAAGGAGTGAGCCGTAATTCACCATGCGAGCCCAGCGCGAGTTGGCAGATGTCACATCATCACATGTAATCGAATTTTTGGTTATAGGACATGTCGGTTTTCTCACCGTTTTTGAGCAGCAGTTGCGATGAAATAATTTACACAATTGGGTTTGCTGCTACCTCAGTACGTATTTATTTCTTGTAGGTATGGTGTATATTACCCATGTCAGCTATATTTGATTCATCATCATCATCAACCTTTTTTAACGTCCCACTACTGGGCACAGGTCTCCTCTCATACAGAGAAGGATTGAGCGTAATAACCACGCTTGCTCATTGCGGGTTGGTGATTTCAGACTTAAAAGTCCAGGTTTCTCCAGATGTTTTCCTTCACCTTCAGTCATTGGTGTCCAAGATATACTTAGAAAGTACATATAACTTTAGAAAAGTTACATTGGTACTTGCCTGACCTGGAATCGAACCCGCGCACTCATACTTGAGAGGCTGGTGTTTTAACCACTAGGCCACCACGACATACTAGATTACTCAGTTTTAAATATTCTACATGTACCTATTGCTCAATTGCTAGCTATATTTGGACCTTCTGAAAGCCTTAATAAAGTGGTTAAACAGCATTGAGGTAATGAAGTGCCATAATCGGATCTACGAGACCTTAATACAAGATTGTAAAGTGTAGGTGGTATTGTGATCTTTATGCTATACGGACCTTAGCGGATATCTTTATTAGTATTCAATTTTGATAATGTACCTACTTTAAATGTTTATGTAAATTACTAACAATAAAAATGAATGTAATCGCGTGTAGTGACGACTTGCGAAATGTCCGGGCGACAGCACTTCAAGTTACCCGAATCTGTCTAATATTTCTAATCAATCTTGATTTAGTGATAAAGTTGAAAATCTAATAAAGAAATCTAGCTTGGTGTGCTGTCGTCTGTACTGTCAAAGTCTCTCTTTGATTAGTTCGTCTGAACATAAAATCGTTCATTATTATTTTATGTTTTCAACCAAGCTCAGTAAAATGCGTAATTTTATGGAGCTTGGCACTTTGTCATCACACACGGGCACATTGCCCGTAGGATGTCCAATGGGATCTTTTCTATTTCTTCAAACCACTTTCCAGAATTACACATTTCTGTATTATTAATGTTGGCGGGTTTAAAGCTAAATCTCTTATGCAGCAATTCTAAAAATAATAGCCATAGGTATTAAAACCGATTGACTGGCCGACGGGTTGTCGAGTGGCGATCAATCATCACGCACCGAAAGACGCACCGTAGGTAGGCCGCCGACAAGGTGGACCGACGACCTGGTGAAGGTTGCGGGAAACCGCTGGATGCGGGAGGCGCAGGACCGGTCGTCGTGGAGATCCTTGGGGGAGGCCTATGTCCAGCTGTGGACGTCTTTTGGCTGAAATGATGATGATGATGACGGCACTTTGTATGATAATTGAATTTGCGGTTGTAGTGGTGGTGAAATAAAAATGAAAATGTCGTTGTAGGTATTACCGTCTTAAATAGATACCTAAGTATACTAAAAACCTCTGTTCAATATACGTTTTATGCACCGAACGATTATTATTAAGAAACATACATATACAATAATAATCTACACATGACATAGTCCACATAGCTATGACGTTGACTTGCGCAATTTGCATGTGGGTAAAACAACAGTTTTGATAGTAGATCGTTATCATGTAAGATAATCTGGATTAAATTGATTATTGATCGATGATATTGATAATTTTTTTATTGATTATATTGATATGTATGTAGGTAGGTACTAACGCTATAACTCAATAAACTACTTCTAACATGCCGTTAATAAAGCAATAAAATAATTGGTATGATGAGTAATGAAAATCCCCTATTCAGGGGCGATTTCTAAGGGAACATTTTTTCTCCAGTTGTTGAATGGTTGTTCAAAATCAATATCAAAAAGTCATTTATTCAAATTAGGCTGAGAATCAGCACTTTTTGAACGTCAATAGGTATTATGACAGTCTCCCCAAACGCCCACCCATCGACACTTCCTAGTGCTTTCGCTGGGAAGAAGTGGCGGAAGAAACTCCCCAGCAGCACAGCTGTCTGTTCATTTAAAAAAAAACACATGACTTTATACAATACTATGTATAGTGATGAACACAAGGAAATACAACTACAATGAAATTATTTACCATACCTATGCCAGCTACCACGTCAAAATACCAGCAAAGCAAAACAATATACATATATATTTAAATGAAAATGTAAATAACTAAAAACTTAATACTTAAATAAAAGCCCCAGGCAGAAAGGGCGTGACAGCTTACATATTTATGTTCAAACTGTGCATTAGTCATGGGAGTAATTCAATTTTTTAATTTCTACCGACTAGACCTTCAGTTAACAACCAGTTAATAGAAATACACATGCTATTCAAAAGCAATCTTCTTTGCCACTAAGATGGTATATGTACAAACAATAGGGATACTCTATGACTGCATAAATACTCATAATATTTTCGTGATTCTCGTGATAATTGATAGCTGATTTTCAATTTTCAATATGCGTATTTATTAGTACCTACTATTGTATTCCCTAGAACACTCCACCTCCGCTTTTACGCTGTAGGTATATAGCGTAAACATAATTCTAACTCAAATTCATACCTGTAAAGTAATTCATAGTACCGATCCAATTGTTTTGGTTTGAAACGTGGTTCGTCCGCTACCGCCGTGCTGAGAACATTATTGTCCGAGTGCGCCACCAAATAAAATTCTAAAAGTGTAGTTTTTGTGACTCCTCAGTGATTTTTATCGGTGAACTGAACACATTACCGCCTTGTGGGCTTAGTGAGTGTTGGTTGTGACCTAGTGCGAACTTAATAATTATAAATTTAATCATTAAAAAAAACAAGTATCAAATTAAATCACAGTTACCGCCAATACAATAACTATTGAGAGTGTCTCGGTGAAACGCGTAAGCGCCTGCTTATACACGGCGCTTACGACCTTCTTCTCGCCATTGGGCATCGTCGGCGATATTATTCTCCTTGTGTTTTTGCGCACTGTGTTACACTGTGTCTGATTGCTGGAAAGGATTTGGGGTCTGTGTCGATCTGTTTTATCGATCGCACTCACCGGTTTGATTGCTGCGTGCTGCAAAAATAACTATTTAGAGCAATTACTCTAATTGCATAATGCCAAACATCAAACGTACTCCCCCGTCGTCCCAAAAAAGTAAACCACAGCATGCTAAATCGAAATTGGACACAGATAAAGCAACAGCGAATGAGGAAGCAATTGTGTCGAGTCAAAACATAACATCTCGACAGAAGCGTCCACGAATCTCAGGTTCTCCTAATGATGAACATGACCCATCAAAGGCCTTCTTAATTAGCTTTAGAAATGATTTGCTTGATATGCTTGAGGACTGGAAGGCGGAACAAAAACAAACCCTGTCTCAATTGGTCACAGACGTCGCTCAATTAAAAGTGCAGTGTTCCAATATACAGCAATGTAACACGGAGATTGAGAAGTCGGTTGTATCCCTAAACAAGGATTATGAGGATGTCTTGGCTAAGGTATCTCTGTTAGAAAAAGCGCAACAAGAGAACGATAACTGCATTAATAGATTGGAAAAACAAATTCTAGAACTTCAACAGAAGTCTCGCCCTTCAGCAATTGAGATAAGGAACGTGCCTGCGAAGCAAAATGAGAAAATGGATGACCTTCTGCGGCTTGTTGAGAGATTGGGTCGAGTTGTTCAGATGGAGATATCTCCCTCCAACATACGCGATATTTATCGACTACCTGGTAAGCCTAGTCAAACAAGATCTATATTTGTTGAATTTTCTACTGTTTGTTATAAAAATAATTTTTTATTAGCAATACGTAAATACAATAAGGGGCGTTCTGTTGAGGAGAAATTAAATACGGAGAGCCTGGGTGAAGTGGGAGTGCGAAAACCAATTTATGTAGAAGAACATTTGTCCCCGACACTCAAAAGGCTATTTTACCTTGCCCGGGACTTTGCTAAACGACATAGCTATACTTTCTGCTGGATTTCAAACGGAAAAATCCTTTTACGTAAAAACTCTGATACAAAGGAAACACACTTGATAAAAACCGAACAGTGTTTATTAGATTTAGAATCGATGAAGTGACTATCACGCTATCACATATTTTGTTACTCTATTACTTGCTTTGTTATTTTATTTCTTTATCCTTTAGAATTTTGTTTAATTATCCTACCATATTTTTTTATATATTATTGCCAATTGTACAATGACAAGACACAATCATTTGTATTTGAAACTCAAGTTAACCTTAACCAATTAAATTCCAAATCCGTAAAAAAAATACTTTTATGTGGTAATAGTGAGATCTATCCTGTGGCTGACATTTTCTTTTTATTGAAACTGCAACGTCAACCGATAAGAGCTCTACTTTATTATTGCACTAAATTGGGCACGTTGATTCCATATGTCGTTAAACTGTTTAAAAATGACGGATAATATAAATCATGCTAGCAATGAGATTGATAAGTTTAAAGTTGCTAATTCCCATATGTGTACACCGGATCAATGCGCAGGGCTTATTGTGGAACCTAATACCTATCTTAAAATCATACACATAAATATCAGAAGTATAAATAAAAACCTAGACCAGTTTATATCCATGCTGTCAGTAATGAAGTTTGAGTTTGACCTTATTATACTCTCCGAGTGCTGGCTAAAAGGAACAGGCCCACCACCTTATCTTGATAATTACACATCTCATGCTACAACCAACAATCTGACACAAAACGATGGAGTTGTAATGTACTCTAGGAACGGACTTGAATGTACTATATCTGAACCATCGTTTTCAGATGCTAATTGCTTAATCTGCTGTTTAAAGAATACTGCTATAATTGGGCTTTATCGGTCACCATCTCATTCAGACCTAACCAAATTTTATCATAGTCTAGAAATACAAGTATCTAATCTAAAATTATTCAAAAACATAGCTGTGATAGGAGATCTTAATGTTGATATAAAAGAGAGCAATAATATTGATCGAAACTGTAGTGATTATCTATTATTAACAGCTTCATTAGGCCTGCTGCCGGCACACGTGTATCCTACAAGACTTGGGAACTGCCTTGATCATGTTCTAGTGAAATCCAACAATTCGGCAGAAGTTATCATATTAGACACCTATATAACTGACCATTTTCCTGTCATTTTATGTGTAAAAGAAAGCAAGAAACTGTATCCGTACACCAATAGGATCATAACGCGCCTAGACTATTCCTCTATCAAAGCAGAAATTGACCAAAGTGATTTTAACTTTGTTTTGAATGAAACTGACGCGAATATTGCGACTGATAATTTGATCTCGGTAATTAGTAATATAGTTATAAAGCACACAACTCAGAAACAAACTGGTAGACGAAACCGTATTCTGAAACCGTGGATCACTAGAGGATTGCTTCGGTGTATATGGAACCGCGATAGGATGCACCTTGAATTGAGGAAAAATCGTGATAACGTAATTCTTCAAACGACATATAAAAGGTACCGAAACTTTTGTGATTCACTGCTCAGAAAGTTAAAACTGGAATATGAAAAAAATCTGTTTACTAAGGCTCAATCTAATCCAAAAGCAATATGGGATGTTGTAAACCGACTCTCAGGCAGGAAGTGTCACTCAGGCTCTGCAAGGGAACTATTTAAATTATCAGCGGAAGCTAAATTGTCAGCGAATAGTGTCAACAAATATTTTGTCAATATTGGGAAGGACCTGGCCGCGAAGCTGGTCCCCCCTGAAAATTGTCCAGAATCCTGCCAAGTCAAGGAAAATACTTCACAGTGCAACTCTCTCTGGATACCGTCGGTGAGTCATGAACAAGTTTCATCTATCATAAATACTCTTCGTAATAACTGTGCAACGGGCTGGGATAAAATTCCAGCCTTGGTAATTAAGCTCTCACGGGAAGTCCTGGTGCCGCCTATTGCGCACATTTGCAATGTCTCGATTGCCACTGGCGTTTTTCCCAATGGGCTAAAAAGGGCAATAGTGACCCCTGTATATAAGGGTGGGGACAGAGATCAGCTTATGAATTATAGGCCTATTTCTGTACTGAGTACATTATCGAAGATACTAGAAAAAATTCTTAATAACTGTTTGACAAATTATCTCACCAAATTTAAAATAATCTCAGAAAACCAGTATGGATTTAGGCCGGGTGTGTCAACTGAGGATGCTGTAACCAATTTCAGTTCCATGGTTGCCAATAAATTGGACAAGAGCTACAAGTGCTATGGTGTATTTCTGGACGTATCAAAAGCTTTCGATACGGTTTCTGTCCCAATCCTTATATCTAAACTACAGCACATTGGAGTCCGCGGTTTGGCATTGGATATATTTATAGATTACCTGACAAGTCGTACCCAGGCAGTTAAAATTGATACAGTGGTGAGTGATGACGAGGAATTAAAATTTGGAGTCCCGCAAGGGAGTATTCTTGGACCCACATTGTTTATAGTCTACATCAATGACTTATGTAAGATAAAATTGAAGAACTGTGACATTTTTACATATGCAGATGATACAGCACTCTTAGTGTATGGGAATACCTGGGATGAAGCTAAGATGTATACCGAGAGTAATATGAGGGAAGTCATGTTGTGGTTAACCTCAAATCTACTTACGCTGAATGTGGATAAAACTAAATATATTCGTTTTTATCTCCCCAATACCACAAAACCCTCAGTAGAAACGGTAACCCTTAAAGCCCACAGTTGTGCTAGGTCAACAGTAACTTGTTGTTGTCTACCCATTACGAATGTGACCAGTATAAAGTATCTTGGCGTTATCGTTGATGAACGATTAGACTGGCGTCCACAAGTTGAGACCCTCACCGGACGTGTCAGGAAACTAATATACGTGTTTAAGAACCTTCGACACTCTGCTGACCGTATGCTATTGAGTGCAATCTATATAGCATTGGGTCAATCAATTTTGGGTTATTGCATTCCTGCGGGGGGTGGAACCTACAAAACTTTGCTTCTGAAATTGGAGAGGGCACAGAGGTCTATTCTCAAGATTATACATGGTAAGCCACGATATTATTCTACCTCTGAACTATACAAGGAGGCCAAGGTTTTGACGGTGCGACAGCTGTTTATTCTCCGCACGATACTCCGAAGACATTCACTACTTCCCTTAAATAAGGAAAGTTTAAATAAGCGAAGTGGTGCTCTTGTTTGCCCCTCTGTGCAATGTAAAACAGCTTTCGCACAGCGACAATACAATGCATTAAGCTCCAGGCTTTACAACAAAGTTAACAAAACGATCTCACTATACAAACTTAATAAGTATAATCTTAAAAATAAATTAAATAATTGGTTGAAGTCGTTGAGTTATGACGAAACTGAGAAACTTTTGGAAATAGCAAAATGAAAAGATTAGTGTCTGAATTTTGTAAAACTGTTATTTTTATTTTTAAATTGTAAACTTTAATGGAATTCAAAAAGGCGGTGATATGTATATGTATATTGACATTTAAAACGGCCGACCGCCGACTACCCAAGATACGAGCATGTCTCAGTTTGGGAGTCGTTTGTCTCAAATTTATTTGCTGTACATTTTACCATTTCCTAAATATATGTAACTCTCTTGTAAATTTTGTATTTTTGAAATAAATTATTATTATTATTAAAAAAAAAAAAAAACTTACCTACTATGTAAAGCAGGCATGCATGGTAACTTACGGTAATAGGAACAATACACTCTCCCAACAATTACATTTACGACTGATTTGCCTTAGGAACAAGTTGAACAGAGTTGAATGAATCGGTGGAGGTAGATACTATAGAAACGGAACTATTATCTGAATAGAATCCACTTAATTAGTTCCCGCTGAGGAAATGCGCCATCTACGAGCCCATTGTTCGTTTGCTCCCGTGATTTTTGCCCGGGACTCTCCATGGTAGGGTTAACAAAAACCTTGTTGATATTTTAAGGGACAGGTAACTTTTTATTTTATTTTGTATTATCTGACCTGATTAGAATTTGGACAGGACGATCTGTCCAAATTGCAATCATCATCATCATTTCAGCCGAAAGACGTCCACTGCTGGACATAAGGCCTCCCCCAAGGATTTCCAATGACGATCGGTCCAGCGCCTCCCGCATCCAGCAGTTTCCCGCGATCTTCACTAAGGTCGGGGGCCTACCCACGCTGTGTCTTATTTAAAGTATTTTTCAGATTTACCTAATCTACCGGGTTGCTTTTCAAAATTATATTTTTTAACATTCTTTTATACTAAAAACTTTTCTCAGAATACATAACCAACATATTTAAATTAAAAAAAATAATCAAATCGGCCTAAAAGTGCTCAAATTGTGCGTTTACCAACGAACATCAGTTTATTTTATTTTGTGTACAATAGATATGTTTAACGTAAACGGTATGTAAATACCAATGGCACTGCTTTGGATGGTATTAAACGATACCTATAGGAAGGGGTTTTTAATACTATCTCTGCAAGTTCGGAAGTTATGAGAATCTTTAATATAATGATAGAAACAAAATATTCCAAATTTAAATAAATTATCACTAGCACTAAGTTTACCGTGATATTGGCCAGTAACGTCTGAAGTTATCTATCTACGTAGAGTAGTGACACGTTCGTGATTTGAATTTAAGAAACTAAGAAACCCTTCCAATATCGTTTGATACCCCACAGAAGCTATGCTCTTGTTATGTATATAACCTTTCAGTTATACGTTTTATAAGTAGATGATAAAAATAAACGTGTTGTTTTATTGCAGGATATAATGCGATACTATACTATGCATGAATAGCTGTTTATAACGATTCTGTAAAGTAGGTAGAAGTAATTGTTTCAATTTCTTATTTGTGAGAAATATAGCTAGCGGTAACGCCTGATATCCAATTAATGCTTATTCGATAATTATGATCGATTAAATTATCATTATTCAAATCATGAAATTGTACCTACATAATTTTCCGGGACTTTTCCTAAACCATATTTTATATGGTCACACGCTTGCCAGTCTAGGTCTGGGTAGACAAAAGACACATTTAGGTGCATCCGGGTGCTCCCGGACAAGTAAAGCAAAAACCCGGTAATTCTGTACGGCATTACGTATTGTTCTCTTTTATGAGCTAATAGTTCTTTCAAGCAAGCTCTGAAACTTATGTGATGGTTAGTCTTGTTCTATTCTGTTAAAAATATAATAAAAACATGTTACGGAATTGTATAAGTAGGTATAAAAGAAGAATGTGATAGGCTGTTTTTGCAACTAGGTATATGTAATAATCCTACAGACAATGAGAATACAGATTCTTAGTCATTGTAACAGTGTAATTGTTCATACGTATGTAGATCGGGGTTTAACGAGCTTATTAGCTTTTTGCTAACCAATCACACTGAACATATCTATCTACCATAAAAGCTCACTTGTCAATAATAATATTCTGTGATTTTTTATATAAATAGTTACTAGTATTTCATCCATAACATACCTATAACAGTCGTGGTGGCCGAGTGGTTAAAACACCAGTCTTTCAAGTATGAGTGTGTGGGTTCGATTCCAGGTCAGGCAAGTATCATTGTAACTTTTCTAAGTTATATGTACTTTTTAAGTATATCTTGGACACTAATGACTGATTACAAGGTGCAGGTTCCAGGTTTCCTAAGGTGAAAGAAAACATCTTAGGAAACCTGGACTTTAAGTCTGAAATCGCCAACAATCAATGCGACAAGCAAGCGTGGTGATTACGCTCAATACTTATTTGTATGAGAGGAGACCTGTGCTCAGCAGTGGGAAGATAAAAAATGTTGATGATGAATTCTGCCATAAAGTATTTCGCGAAAAACCCCCATGTAGCTTTCGGTTAAACATGAACTGAAAATGTACTTAGATCATATGCTAAGTGCATTGATCAAGCGAAGAGTAAGTAAATACCATAATTAACTCAAAAATAATAGAGGCACATACTCATAATTATATCGAGATCGCTCTCAGTATGTAAGGTTTGCTAGAAACTGATTAATTAGGTACATAAACTTTTGTTCAATTCGTGTCATTATATTTTTTAACTTTCTTTTTAATTTCATGGATGTAGCTCTAAGGAAGTATAATAACGTGAGATAAGGTACATACATGATGAAAGAAATTTAAAAAAAATTACAATTGCTTAATTTATCAATCAGGATTAGTTGTGACGAATTAAAGATTTATCATTTTCCTAGTAAAAAGTTGCAATAATCGTCTTAGTCTCAGATTTGTAATTACATGAAATGGTGCATTTAATTATACATATTACATTATACAGTCATTTTAATGCAATAATGAGTACCTGTAAGTTATCTCCACATATTATTCTATCGTGATTTTTCCCAGCTAAATATAAAATCTGCGGGTTTGGTGATTGTCTTCATGAAATACATCAGGACATTATCAAACTTAAGACTTGCATTAATTATTTTATTGGTCTAAGATTAGGTAAACACAGCTAACCATCAAGGTATAAATTTTCAGTTTTAGCTGACCTTACATTATACCTAGTCAGATCATAAATTCTGTTACATGTTTAAAATGAAATAATTGAGACAAGTTTATTCATTATGTAATCATTAATATTCCAAAATTGACTTAACAAAACATAGATTCTTATGACAATAAAGTTTATTCATAATGACCTCCATGAATTTGAATCTGCGCGGCCAGTCGTCTATCGCAGCAGGAACGAGGTCCATGTCGCTCTGCTAAGCATTGTTATTAAGCAATATGCGTAATTATGCTATAACATTTTAAACATTGATTTTTTATCCCGTACATTATTGTAAACATTTTAATGACTGGACTTGAAAAAAGACGATGAACCCTGAGTTTGTCTCGGCTATTTTTTCTCAGAGGTAGTCAGTTAGGAAATGCCGGCTCCATCTAGTTAAAAAAATATGACGTGTAAAAGTGATTAGTAATCCTACTTGCTTATTGAACGATTTCATTTCATTTCATTGTCAATATCGGTGGCTGCCTTAATTGTATGGTGAGCAGCAAGTGCCGCCATATCTTGTAATCTAACGGAGTTAAATCTGGACTGGAAAAGCGCCAGTCCTCGTTCCGGATGAAGCCGATTTTACGCGCCGTCAGCCAGTCTTGTGTGCTCTTCGCTCTGTGGGTTGGCGCCGAATCTTGCTGGAAAACCCAGGTCCTGTTATTGAACATGGTATGAGTAACAGGTACCACAAGATTAGGCAGGACTGTATTTTGATACACAACTGCATTTTTACACCGTTCGCAATAAGAAACTTCTAACGAGGTTATTTTACGATAGATAATTCTTTTGATATATTAAAATTTTTCAGTATGTCAGAAATTTGAATTAGTGCTTAACCTTAATGATGTGATGACTGAGTAAAATTCTAAAAAGTACACATTTTCATTTTCATGAAAAATCCGAAATTTAAATTTAAAAATAAAGTATTTACTGTGTGGCAATACAGCTATGACCTGACTAAGTATAATTTACAGGTTACTGGTTTTTAATTCGTATTTTTCGATCGATTTTTCGCCTTGCTTAATACATATATATTGAACAGTCGTTTACTGTTAAATATATATGTATTTCTTACGGGCTCGTCTAACTGGATTAGGTGCCAGTACAATACGTCGACTGACTACCGAATACCGACGTATTTGCCATATCTAAATATAAGTTTAAAAAACAAGACGTTTTTGAAAGCCATAATGTTAAATTATTGTGTACTAGCTTTCCGCCCGCAGCTTCGCCCGCATGGAGTTCGGTTATATCGCCCTTTTTAGATTTCCCTCGGGAAGATCACATTTTTCCGGGATAAAAGGTAGCCTATGTCCTTTCTCAGGATCTAAAGATTATCTGTGCCAAATTTCATCAAAATCGGGTGAGAGGTTTAAGCGGGAAAGCGTAACAGACAGACAGACAGAGTTACTTTCGCATTTATAATATTAGTATGGATTACTTAAGTAGGTATTAAAACACACGAATACCTAGTTTAGGAGACAGGGTGACATGATGTTTATAGATTCGTGTAGATATTTCATGTTTTTTGTACATCTGCTTTTATGTATGAATCATGGGTGTTTGTCATAATAAAAGGGTATTATGTCCTTTATTTGATTCAATGTAACTACATATAATTTATATTTTTAAAATAATATACATAAAAAGAAAAAAGCATTTGAAAATATAAAAAAATAGTAGACCACTGGTATTGGGAACAGGATCCAAGCCTGTTATATAGTATATTTTTATTTTGTTTAATATTTAATAATACTATAAGCTAGTAACACGTGGAAACGTATTGAACTGTACACTTACCTATAGCATACAGTGTATATAGACTAGCTGTTGAATTTACGTTATAATGATCGCTATTAAAAACGTTTATATTGAATTTGTATTACAAAATACTTCTGTATAAATTACATTTTTACTTTTTTCATGTAGCAGAAGAATATACTGATTTTCTCCGAAACCCGATCTTGATAACATTTTCAAAGATACAACGGAAGTCCTCAAAGATTAAAAATTTTCCCCGTTTATTGCAATATTCCATTGATTCTTTGCTCCTATTGGCCGCCGCGTGGTGTTATATTTTGTTAAAGTTAGTGTTAGCATTAAGCAAGCCTTCCTAGATACATGTACTATCCAACATAAAGATAATGTTTCATTTCAAATAAATAGTTTCTGCGATTAGCGCATTCAGAGATTTCAAAGAAACAAACTCCAGTTTTACAATATTAGTATATTTATACGTATAGTAGATAAACTACAATCGATTGTTTATCCAATGTGAAAAAAATTGTGTTACTGAGCTGCTGAAAATGTATTGAGGAGGTTTATTTATACAGTATAATATACATTGTTTTATGCAATAAAAAAATCTTTTATCATGTTCACCGTCAAAAATTACTTTTTTTTTTAAATTTTTTTTATTACGATATATACAAACTTATAAAACTAAATAAATACAAATTACTAAATAAAGCTATTATCCTAATTAAAACTATTAAAATTACCTTAAACATTTCAACACACATATTTATTAAATCAACCAATTTTGTAATGCAGGAGAACTAAATAGCTAAATCTATGATAGAAGACAGTAACTGCACTGAAAATGTCAACAGCGCATTGTTGGGTTCAAATAGAAACTATCACTGATATTTTATTTATATTTAGGATCTCTAAAAATAAATAAATATAATAACTATACACAAGATAATAGCACAAGATAAGAGCACAGGACTTTTTATGTCAGTAAGAGCCTATTTAATAAGTATCCGCATTTAATGGCAGCCACTGTCAAAAGTTTTAAGTAGCGTTAATTCTTTTGGGACGTTAGATTAATGCGTCACCTAATTAAATATTTAAAAGAAAGATATTAGGCACTGCCTTTGGGAGACAGTTTTTTTCTGAATAGAAATGTCCCAATTTATTTTATAGTAGCTAGTAATGAGGCCTACACTCATCATCATCTCAGCGTTAATCCCAGTCGCATCCGAAGCCTTTTCAGCTTTGGAGTCTGGGGTCCGCTTTACCAGTCAAACTGCTGATATGGCCAAACTTCGACATTTTCCGTGAAGCGACTGCCGTCTGACCTCCACAACCCGAAGGCGACATCGAAGCATTGCAGTTAGACCAATTGTTGGACTTTGAGGGCTCCAAC
Organism: Sesamia nonagrioides; assembly: GCA_017933935.1. NCBI lineage: Eukaryota > Metazoa > Arthropoda > Insecta > Lepidoptera > Noctuidae > Sesamia > Sesamia nonagrioides. Next base: position 30,768 of record JADWQK010000342.1, on the reverse strand, counting down.
AACCCGTAACGACTGCCACTAGATGTTCGTATGGCAACCGGGACCAACGGCTTAACGTGCTTTCCGAGGCACGACCAGACCAGTGCAAATATTTATATTCATGCATACAAATATTTGCACTGTGCGGGGATCGAACCCGCGCCACCTGGCGCAGCGGCCGCGTCCGCTACCGCTACGCCATGGAGGCTGTCACACAGTCGGCAGTCTTCCCGCCAAACCACCGAACCAGAACACCGAACCAGACAAAGTCTTGCCGCCAAGCGATTCGTCCTGTTGATGCCTACACTGCTAGATAAAAATACTTTTCTGGCTGGATTTCTTTTATTTAGAACAAGCTTTCCGCCCGCGGCTTTGCCCGCGTGGTATTCGGTTATATCGCGTTTTTTAGATTTCCCTCGGGAATATCGATTTTTTTTTCGGGATAAAAAGTATCCTATTATTTATTCCGGACTTCTAACTTTATGTCTACAACATTTCAAAGCAATCGATTCAGTAGTAATAGCGTGAAAGCGGAACAAACAAAGAAACTTACTTTCCCATTTATAATACCTATAAGTGAGGATGAGGATAAATGGGTGTTGTAATAAAGCAATAGCCATTTAAAATAGGTAAGTAATTAGTATGTATGGTTCTTGCTGGTCTAAATTCTTCTGAGTCGATTAATCATATACAACTTACTCCTCCGCTATTCTTTTCTGATTAATTTCGTTGCGGGACCCAAGACAGTTGAATCGTTTCTCCGGGACTCGTTGAGCTTCATTGCTCGGCGTTTTTCTGGCGGTCTCCACTGTTGATTCTGGCTTTCAGGAGTTGCAGTGGGTTGGGAACAGTGTGGCGGGTTTTGTAATCATATACAACTGAGTCGTGGCGTTCACTTTTGTTGAGCTAACTAGTCCTTTACCTTAGAGACCTAAATTACTGTTCCTTTTTTTTGGAAATGTATAGCTTCTCTTAAAAGAACGATCTACATTAAGTATATTCTTATGTTGATTAAGGTGAATTCTTTAATCATCTTATTATGCATGGTTTTATTTACCGTCTATGCAATGCATTTTTGGGGAATTATTTTATTAACAATCGGTAAACAAAGATTTCTGATTATTGACATTTTCAGAGACTGTCTTTACTGTTAATAGATAAGATATGACTGTCAATGGACTTTTCTACCCTCGAGAAAAAAGAATACGAAGATATCATTTCATTGTTTATAGAAACAAAACCTTTGTCACTCCCCACCCTCTAAATATATTAAACTGAAACGCATCCCCAACTCTGTATAACAAACAAAGCGTCCTAAGTGGGTGCTTAATTAAGAAATGCTGAAGTGTTTTGATGGTGGCACATTAATTTTATCTTGTTTTTCTGCTTTCGCGACCAATTATCTTGGCGAGTTCGTGGGGAGTCTTCGTTGGGAGTTTTAATTTTATTCGCTTGCCCCAATTATATTTCGCTCTGCGATCAACATTCATAACTACTATGTATTCAAGAACTCGATCTGATGTTACGTATTGTTTCTTCAAAACTTCTAATGTTAGTTTTCTCAACTGTTTTGTTATCATCATCATCATCATCAGCCTATAGTAGTCCACTGCTGGACAAAGGCCTCTCCTATATCACGCCATTTTCGGCAACTTTCATCCAGTTACCACCTGCCATCCTGCGAAGATCGTCGCTCCACCTAGCCTGAGGGTGTCTAACCTTACGTTTACCGACTCGTGGTCTCCACTCTAGATAACTTCTACTCGACAGTTCATCGGTTCTATGGCTAATATGGCCATTTTAGTTTGATTATTCTGTGAGCTATGTTGACAACTTTGGTTCTTTGCTGGCTCATCTCGTTGCGGCTTCGATCCCTTTGAGAGAGTCCAAGCATAGCCCGTTCCATAGCTCGCTGAGCGAACTTGAATTTATGGACCAGCCGTACCGTGAGTGTCCACGTTTCTACTCCGTAGGTCAACTGTGTATTTTGTATATGATTTTATTTCTTGGTTCATTATCAAAATGAATCATTCATGTATTAGTTGGAGTCGAGTCTGAAGTGGTTTCATTATACATAAACAGTGTTAATACTTATATTGTTTAACATGACTTCTCGCTTTGTCTCTGGCGTCCTCTGCACAACATGGGGTTTGCACATAAAGTATTACAAAAAAAAAAGTTTCAGCGAATAGTACTTAGTATGAGCCTTATATATAGCAATAGACTTAATTTTTTTTTTGGTCAGTCGTATCCAGATTTTCGCTAAGACCTGTATCAATAACTATTTATTTAAATGTGATTTAGCATAAATGGCTATTCAAGATTTTCTAGTTCCATTTAAATCATTAAACTAAAATTCGAGCACGTCTTTATCCTTTTCAATGAACGGATATTTCGTATTAGTCAGGTTTTTGACCGTAAACCTTGGCGACACCCAAAAAGTATATGCAGATTTTACGGTGAACCTTGTATGCTCTTAATATGACTTTGAGAAGGTTATTTTCGCGTCAACTTGATATAACAGCTTACTTACGTATTTATAAGACGTAGTAATAATAATAACACCAGTTTTAGAAAAGCCCAAAACTTATCAAGACCTAGTTCATGCCACAGTTTTTGTATATTCGGCATACGAGTAGAACAGTAATAGTATAATAGTGGAATAGTGTTTTCTGACCCTGAAGCACGGATTAAATGAATATTTTATGTTATGCCTAAAATTATAATATCTATTTTATTGTTAATTCATTTTTGTAACTGCCTATTATAGGATTGCCATTTTAGAATTCCAGTGCATTATAATGAGACAGAACCTTTTTTGGAATGATATTCATTTATTTTGTTGTGTTTTTCCTTTTTATTCATACAGTTTAGTTTGTGATCTTTTTCTACGAATCAGAATAATACTTTTTCTTTTTTCTTAAGAAATATTTTTCTATAATAAATAACTCACTATATCAGAGTCCAATAGTAGAATCTCTTCGCTTATTTTGTGGTCGGCCTCTTCGCTTTGTTCCCCAATGCTCCTAATTTCCCTTTGTCCCAAGTTACGTTCACCGTAAAAAAACCTTTGCGGAAGAAATTTTCTTAATACTTGACGTTCTAAACGTTAATTAAGTGACGAAGGAATATGAAAAAAATCCTGTGATACTTTTTAATATTTTTGCGTCAATGGCAATTTACTTTGTCGAAGTTTAATTTCGTTTTGGACCGTTTTACCATAAAATGGAGAATTATATATTGAGATGTATGTGTAAATTAGATTAGTGAAAGTCGTCACCGGTTTAAAAGGGTTCTCCATTAATTGTACTTCATGAATATAACATAATTTGATGACACGTTTGGTGCAGTGGTTGAGTGATCGACTGCTGCGTTGCGTGTCGCGGGTTCGTCCCCGCACTGAACAAATATGTGTATGGCCTACAGTATGCCTAGTATGAGTTTTCATTACGAAACTCGATCGTCGATATCGAGTGCCTTTGGCGCTCTCATTGGTTGAGAGCTCTTACAACCTTGAAGCGGGCGAATCCATGAGTTAAACCCGCTCGATATCGACGATCGAGTTTCGTAATGAAAACTCATGCTAGGCCTACAGGTAGTTGTTCCGGGTCTGGAGGAACATTACGTCCAGCAGTGTTTTTTCAGCAGCAATTGTTGGACTTTCGAGGGCTCCAACAACCCGTAACGGCTGCCACTAGATGTTCGTATGGCAACCGGGACCAACGGCTTAACGTGCTTTCCGAGGCACGATCAGACCAGTGCAAATATTCATATTCATGCATACAAATACTTGCACTGTGCGGGGATTGAAGCCGCGCCACCTTGCGCAGCGGCCGCGTCCGCTACCGCTACGCCACGGAGGCTGTCAAATGATTATGTATTCTATTTCCTACATATCGTAAGATGAATTAAAAGGTCACACGATTTTAACCGGGCGTTAATCATTCCAAACAGCTTTCTTGCATGTAGCTGTGCAAGGTATGTGCTGTAGTAACCGAAGTAAATAAGCTCCGGTAAGAAAAATACCCAGCGCTTTATTGAGCACTAAAAATTCTTTGTTCACCTTACAGACATACCTTATGTATCTATCTGTATAGGTTTGACTATTTAGGTAACCTTTGTTAAGTTTGGTTTAGATGTATATACTTACTTAGATATTGACAATGTTATTCTAAAAATCTACATTTCCGTCACCGTTCCAAGGTTCTTTTTGGCTTTTTTGCTTTACCCACTAACGCCGTCCACAAAGGCCACATACTCCTGGCAATTCTTTTCATCTGTCGCACCTGACGACGTCATGGCCCATTGTAAATTCATGCGAGAGCCTTGTCCTGTCAGCTATTACGTTTTATTATGTCTTAAGAATATTTGTGTCAAGAACACAGGGCATTGGGTTTTTCTGTCTCTGCTGTAATGGCCGTCAAATCGTCATAAAACTTGGTCATCTACACTGCTGGTATATGATTATTGTGACGCATTGGGTTCACGGTTCTTATATGATCTGCGATTGCTAATTGGATTTTACATTAAATTATAATGTGTGTGTTATTAATAACCTGGCGCGGTGACACGAAATATTATGACCGTTTATTGTTAAAATCAACATCAACAGGTTCTCTCATTTATTAAGTAAGACAATGGGCCTACCTACGTATATTATAGCTTTATAGTTCCTAAATATGCTAGCAAAGACAGCAGTTGTCAGTATGTTGTGTGTACCTACCTAAATGGAGTTCAAATCATAATTTAAGAAGGCCGTGAGTGAGAGCACTTGAAAATATATGACATTTAAATTTTGTCTCTTATCTGCTGAATAATAGATGTGATAATGGTTGTTTAATGTGTAGCATAGCACTTTTCTCATAATGTGAACTTAGAACACGTTATCTATTTTTCTTTTCCTATTCCAAGCTTCTTATATTATATACTGTACATTATGTAAGGAAACATAATATACGCCCAAGGGAGAGCAGCATTAAAATATCGCGTTTCCTACTACTATGATCGTCAAGGTCGATGTCGATAACCCCGTTATTGTTGCTAATACAATGTACACCCAATCTTATGTGTATACTTATAAGCATAAATACGTATTCTGTATTAGGTTAAGAATGAACGCGTGGGTTGGAACACCGACCTTACCTTGCAAATTTCCACGTAACGTTATCCTTACATTTTTTATAGTTTGCCTATTTACAGCAATGTCAAGTTTGTTATGCTATAAGTTATCTTCTTGCAATTCTACTCTGGGATGGACACGAATAAAGGGAAATACCAAAAGCACGTCTTTTTTGTACAACACAAATAAATAGATAGTATGAAAACTTGGGTTTTGTCAATATAATACCCAAGTTTTTTTTTGTAGCCAAACCAATGTTTGGCTGGGTATTGAATTACCCAGTATCAGAGGTTAGACGGACAGCCGCTCCAAGTAAACCAGTTGCATCCGGTGAGACTTGAAGCCGAACGCAAAATAGTTGGGAAAAGGCTTGGCAGGTGTTGAGTAATACAAATTTGGTTCGTAATGAAAATAAAATTCTGTGTATTATTTTTATGCGATGGCAAAGACAAACTTGTACTGTTTGCGAAGAAAGTATGCAAGTTATAAAATGGGTAATATTTATTTAATCTTCTGATAACATTTTGATCTTCTAATGATGGTCGCTTAACTACTGCAATGATTTGTAATATATTCTCCTTTATTTCAATCTATTTATATGTTACGGTAAATGTTATTATTATGGTTGTTATCTTTACTTAATATATAAAGGTGTAGAGTTTGTTTGTTTGAACGCACTAGTCTCAAGAACTTGAACGATTTGAAAAATTCTACTTGTGTTGGATAGCCCATTAATTCAGGAAGGCTTTAGGCTTAGGCATTATTACTGGTTATTATTAACTAACTGCGCCACGCGGTTTCACCCACGTAGGTTTCGATATGCTTTTTTTTATATGCTCCGCTCCTATTGGTCGTAGCGTGATGTTATATAAAGCCTAAATCTTTCCTGGGTGAATGGGCTATCCAACGCAAAGGGAATTTTTCAAATCGAACCAGCAGTTCCTGAGATTAGCGCATTCAAACAAACTCTTCCGCTTTATATATTAGTATATATGTTATAGGTATATTAGTATAGATTACTTGAATGTAAAAAGTATAAAAACCATTTTAAAATAGTAGCCATCGGGAACAGGGTCCAGGTTATGGTAATCGGGGCTTCAGGGAGAGAAAGCTCCTGCCAATGGGATCCGTATCCAGGAGTAAGACGTGGACATTAAAATTTGCCGTTTGACAGTGCCTTCGTAATCATGACTTCAGAGTATGATTCTAGATGGGGGTCCCATTAAAGATTTTTTTACGCTTCAGGTTTAGCATCATATTAGAATCATATGCTAAATTCATGGTCAACTGTTCATTATAAATTGCTGGGAAAAATATTTAGGTACCTACTGGCATATTTTTTTGTAGGTACCTTCATAACAAAAACTTTCGGCGAGGTCAATAACTGAGTCAAAGCAGAGGCCATTGTTGTTTTTATCAAGTTAATTAAAGGCCTAATAACGAACTATGAGTACATTGTGTATTTCGTTTTGACTGCCTAGCCTTTTCATAGCTATGATGACGTTGACTTTCAGTTTAAAAGGATGTAGAGCCTAAAATATTTTTAATTTATTTAATCATTTTTGCTGTATTATCTCTTCGTTTTTCTTGAAATAAATGCCACTAAACTAAGCTAGAATAAAAATCACTGTACTGTTAATTAAAATTAGTTGTCATGAACTAAAATTTACATCAAAACCTGGATTTCAGGTGCAAAAAGAATGCTGTATCTTCTTTTTCTTTTCTTTTGCTTCTATATAGAATATGGTGTGTCCTATAGTAAAAATATTGAAAATTTTGGCCCTCTTTATAGGATCTATAAACCCCTGAAAATAATGTATTTTTTTAAAATTTTCGATACACAAAGTGAAACATTCCATGTAAAACACGTCAAGGATCAATTGCGCGCCTCCGGCTTAAAAAAATCACATACATATTATGATTATGTAAAATTTTTGGGCTCGCGATTGTCAAATTCGATTTCAGTTGTACCAAAAATATTTTTAGAATGAACATAAAATTAGTGTAGAGATTATTTTGCAGAATAGTTTATAGTTGCCTATAGCAAAAGTAAAGAATTTAGGCGATTGTTTAGTTCGGGTAAACAAGATCGGCAGAATCGGCATCAATATCTAATAGATACTTAATTATCAATTTCAATGATAATAAATACTTTTATGAATTCAAAATTCGACTGCATTTCTCATCAGAATATCTGGTTTAAGAAGTAGAAACCGATCCCCGATTAGGCACATTTTTATATTGATCGTCATGTTTCTACGTGCTTTTGCTTCATATTTTTGGTATATATGTCAAAAAAAAAAAAATACGAAACGACTAGGTGTAACGAGTCACGTAACAAATTAGATTGTGTATAATGACAAGGATATGTAATATTGTAGCTACAAGCGTATAAAAAAATGTTACGGATATTTGTAATTTCGTCTCGTTTTTTTATTGGTTGTTCATAGTGCGTGTATAGCCATTCCTACTAACACATCCATTTGTGTTTCAAAATCTCATTTGAATGTGTTATACAAATGTCATTATTTTTGAGTATTTAGGTACTTGAACTTGTATGTAGTTTCCCAAACAGCAACCCAGCCGAGCTCGATTCGACGGGACAACTCCTTTTCGTAGTTGAGGTCCAACTTCTAAAAACCTAGTGGGACTGTCTGTCCCAGGTATGGTAGGTACTCATCAACAACTTCACTGTTCTTATACTACTTACTTAATCTCAGATTTCGATGCCGCTTAAACCTGGCAATGCTACTCGGATACAGCAGCATCTTTTATAACTATTATGTTCTCTTGCTATCATCGTAGCGTTTGACCTTAATGATATAGTGGTCGCAGGCACTACTAATCAGCCTGAAAACCTGTGGAGCTATTTCGTAAAAAAAATTCTCGACTGCCAGGAAGGGTTATGTATTTAGCGTGTACCTTGTATGTAATATTTTTTATTACCTTGTATCTCCAGAACCGCTGAACGGATTTTCATATTTGTGGTATCGTTAGATAATAATATGCATGAAATGAGCTGTTAAAAGTGTCATCGGGTAGACCGATAGCTCACTTATTTATTAAAAAAATTCGTACAAAAAGGGACAAAAGCCTTAATCTAATAAAAAATATTATTTAAAAACAAAAAACCCGCCTGCATAAAACTCGAACGAACTGAAAAGGTAGAAACATTTATATAAAATATATTTGGAATCAATATATTTATTATAATCAGTGATTAAAATCCTTAATTTTGATACCCAACTCGATATGCTTGGCAGAAAAAAATATGCAATTCTTTTTTTTTTTGTTCCATTTAATATTAAGTTATATACATACATATTTAGAATGAGTGTTTAAAATCCTTCATTCTGATATCCCACTCGATATGCTTGGTAGAAATTTATTTCTTTATATCTCACAATATGGCGTCATACATCCGCCATTTTGGTTTTTTTTAAATGTCACCTGCTACTGCCACTGCTACTAGATAGCAGTTGGGCAATTAAGGCAAATCTAACGATACTTCAAATATGAAAATCCGTTCAGCGGTTCTGGAGATACTAGGTAATAAAGAATAATACATACAAGATAGGAGCTAAAAACATAACCCTCCTGGCAGTCGGGAAAAAAATATAAATCGCCGTTTTCCGGTGACAATTTTCAGAATAAGCTGGCTGTTTTGAGTTTTATTTTCAGGTCAGGCAAAGTGCTACTGGAGTTATCCATGAAATAACGTGCCAAACAACGTGTTATGGCAATAGACTTGCCGCCCCCTTTTAGATGGGATTTAAACATAACTCCAATAACGTAACTGAGTGTGTTTTAGATTGATCCGACACCTGTACCTAAATCTTCGCGGAAAACAGATATCATAATTATGTTCACACACTTATTAAACTTATTTACTTAACCTTGAGAAAAATTAAAAGTTCTTAATATAAAAGTAATTAGCTTATATTTACAAAATAAGAATTAAGTTATATTTACAAAAAGATACTATTCGAGTACATGATGGTTTATATTTCAGTAATAATTGATAACACGAGCAACATATACATCATATCTACAATAATTTATTTATTTATTTTTCAGTTTACAACTGTCCTTACAGGTCTTACCCTAATGCGACAGTGCAGTTATCCACTAATACTTTAATATACATACTAATTCTTAAATATAACTAACAATATTTAATAAAACTCTTGCGAGTTCACTCAAAGAACACGAAAATATGTCCAGTCCTTCATGGATTTCGTTCACCATACGGATTGCACGGGTGAGGGGTGCTTTCGCCAGTAGGTTGGTTCTGGCCACAGGCACGTTTAGCAGTTGCGGGCGTCGCCGCCTCCACACGTACCGGTCCGGCACTTGAAGCTCTAGCTGACGTAGCACTCCTGGGTTATGTGCTACGCCACGCAATAACTTAACTACATATGCAGCAAGACTGAACTCTCAGCGAACCCTGAGCTCATTATACCCCACCATACCAAGTACAAACAGTGTGGGGTACATCAACGGGTAGAACGGATACACTCCATATAGCTTAAAATACAAAAGCCTTGTAAACTTGTTCTGTACCCGTTCCAACATGACTCTATATTTGATGATAATAATGATTACTTACATTGCATTTTACATAGTAACAATTACATAGAGACAATTCAAACTCGCAATTTCAGGACAGTTATTTTGAGTATTAATACAATATAGTTAAAACATAATTAGAACACTACGAAATTCTTACAATTTTTTTTGGGTGTTTCTGCCCTCTTTAAAAACATTAACTTATTCTTACGCTTTCGCATCACATTGATTTGCTTTCTATTGTATAAATAAAACCTATTTTGTGTTTTCTGTACATTTAGACATACAACACACTTTAGTGTAGTCTTTGCTTGGCTGCTATGTATTCCTTGTGGTTAGGTACATTAGCAACCATAAGTGCAATCCTACTCCTTGAATTAACATTGTCTAGGGCTCCACTACTATGATCGCCATTACACATGATAGCACCCTAATTGCGTAACACACTTTCAATTAAAATCTATCAGGTTTTGAACGAAATATTCAATCGACTGCATTATATTATGCTTGAAAACGATAACAACTGAATGCTTTTGAACTGACAAATTAAAGGCATTGCCATTCTAAGTGTGTTATTCAATTAGACTACAGGCAACTTGAAATCAATAATTATACCTTATTTGCAGGCTCACACAATGTTGCTTTCTTATGATTTACAACTTAGTAATGACAATTATTTTTAAAATGATTTAATATTGTCAGTTGGTAAGAACCTGTTTTATTATGACTATGTATGTGAGTCCACTCACATAGTCATAATGAAGACACCTTGAACTACAATCAGCATTCGTAAAAAAAAAACTTTAAAGTATATAAAAATATATATCTAATAATTTTATGGATGCGATTTTCAAGATTCTTTGTGGCTAAATAAATAATTGAGTGTCTTAATTTTATCCGAAACAGTTGATCGCTTAGGCTTCAGTTACCAACTATTTCATCTTGCGTATATAAGGATTAGATTTGGCATCAGGGTATACAATGTTTATTCTCGGTACTTTAAATGTACTTGGAAGGCTTTCGAAATCGAAATTATCGGCAGCTGCCGTAATTTTAGCCCTTCTGCGTCCAATCTCATAAAATAGTAGACATACCAGAGCTAAAACTATGAGATATAGAAGAACCAACATTGTGATGGTAAGTGGGGACCAAAAATTTTTGTTATGATTATTACACATAGGCGGTATTGGATATGGTGTAGTATCCATTCCAGCTGGAGTCGTTGTGATGGTTGAATCTGGAATAGGGGTGGTTATTGGATCTGGGACGGGGGTAGTGGTGATTGGTGACGTGGTAGTAGCGATTGGTTCTGTAACAGGGGTAGTAGTGGTTTGATCTGGTTCTGGGGTAGTAGTGATTGGATCTGGTTCTGGGGTAGTAGTGGTTGGATCTGGTTCTGGGGTAGTAGTGATTGGATATGGTTCTGGGGTAGTAGTGGTTTGATCTGGTTCTGGGGTAGTAGTGGTTGGATCTGGTTCTGGGGTAGTAGTGGTCGGATCTGGTTCTGAGGTAGTAGTGGTCGGATCTGGTTCTGGGGTAGTAGTGGTTTGATCTGGTTCTGGGGTAGTAGTGGTTGGATCTGGTTCTGGGGTAGTAGTGGTCGGATCTGGTTCTGGGGTAGTAGTGGTCGGATCTGGCTCAGGGGTAGTAGTGGTGGGATCTGGTTCTGGGGTAGTAGTGGTCGGGTCTGGTTCTGGGGTAGTAGTGGTCGGATCTGGTTCTGGGGTAGTAGTGGTTGGATCTGGTTCAGGGGTAGTAGTGGTTGGATCTGGTTCTGGGGTAGTAGTGGTCGGATCTGGTTCTGGGGTAGTAGTGGTTGGATCTGGTTCAGGGGTGGTAGTGGTCGGATCTAGTTCTGGGGTAGTAGTGGTTGAATCTGGCTCAAGGGTAGTAGTGGTCGGATCTGGTTCTGGGGTAGTAGTAGTCGGATCTGGCTCAGGGGTAGTAGTGGTTGGATCTGGTTCTTCGGTAGTAGTGGTCGGGTCTGTTTCTGGGGTAGTGGTGGTCGGATCTGGTTCTGGAGTAGTAGTGGTTGGTTCTGGTTCAGGAGTGGTAGTGGTCGGATCTGGTTCTGTGGTAGTAGTGGTTGGATCTGGTTCAGGGGTGGTAGTGGTCGGATCTAGTTCTGGGGTAGTAGTGGTTGAATCTGGCTCAAGGGTAGTAGTGGTCGGATCTGGTTCTGGGGTAGTAGTAGTCGGATCTGGCTCAGGGGTAGTAGTGGTTGGATCTGGTTCTTCTGTAGTAGTGGTCGGGTCTGTTTCTGGGGTAGTGGTGGTCGGATCTGGTTCTGGAGTAGTAGTGGTTGGTTCTGGTTCAGGGGTGGTAGTGGTCGGATCTGGTTCTGGGGTAGTAGTAGTTGGTTCTGGCTCAGGGGTAGTAGTGGTTGGATCTGGTTCTGGGGTAGTAGTGGTGGGATCTGGTTCTGGGGTAGTAGTGGTTGGATCTGGTTCTGAGGTAGTAGTGGTTGGATCTGGTTCAGGGGTGGTAGTGGTCGGATCTGGCTCAGAGGTAGTAGTGGTTGGATCTGGTTCTGGGGTAGTAGTGGTTGGATCTGGCTCAGAGGTAGTAGTGGTTGGCTCTGTGGTAGTGATATCTTCATATAGTTGACAATCACTTTCATCCATATTAGGTGGTATGTAACGAAATGAATCGACTAAAACAATAGATCCTGGAGCCGCAACCCCCATGATGGATATCTGAAATAAAAAAAAAGAGGTTTAGCGTAGTTGAACAAACAGGTATTTACACATACAGGGTAGAAAGCTTGTAAGGATTATTCCTTACAAGCTTTATAGATGTCACCATGTATGTTATAATTCAACTGGCTTCTACTAAAGACTTCGTCTGCGGGTTTTGTTTTTGTTTTTACATAAATTATACTGACTCGAGCATAAGGTGTAAAATCAAATTCAAAACTCCTTTATTCACATTAAGCTGAGAATTAGCACTTTTGAACATGAAAATTACAAAAGATAGGGCCAGAATGCTTGCCCTTCGCCACTTCCTAGTGCTTTCGCCCGAAAGAAGTGGCACAACAAACTCCGTAGCAGCACAGCTGTGTGACAAGCACCTGACCGTTTACATTACTAGGCATGTAAACTAACTACCATTACAAGACACAGAACAAAAATAAAATTATGTACCATATATTAGCTAGCCAACCCAATATACCAATAAAGTTAAAAATAAACATTATAATTAAAATGCAAGTAAAAACTTAGTACCTTAATAAAAACTTGTAGGCATGGAGCGTATGATAGCTTACATAACTATGCACTACAGGGTCATCATCATCATCATCAACATGTTTTACCGTCCCACTGCTGGGCACAAGTCTCCTCTCATACGGAGAAGAATTGAGCGTAATCACCACGCTTGCTAAATGCGTGTTGGCGATTTCAGACTTAAGTCCAGGTATCCTCAAGATGTTTTCCTTCACCTTCAGTCATTGGTGTCCAAGATATACTTAGAAAGTACATATAACTACAGGATAAATTTAATTTAAAAACACTATTATACGACCCGTCAGTGTAATTCTGAAGAAAAAACATAAAAATTGTTTTGAGTTAATCAGGGCGACAAATTATTCTGATCATTTAAATAGTCGTGGGTTCAATAATATGCCTTTGAACAGAGGTTGAATTTTACTTGTGCTTTAAACGCATTAAATGGCAGGCAAACAAGACGGTATCTTGTTGTAAAAAGTTATACCAAGCCCAACAAATATATTAATGAATCTTATGAAGCCGATGAAAGGGGGCTCGTAATTTGTTCTTATTTCTGATGTTGTTATTGGAATATTACTGTTTTTATACTAGTGAATATTTTGCCTAATATATAAGATGTTGATGATGATCTGAATCGTAAAGAAACTGTGAGAATGCTGATATATTTAAAGAAATCTCTTAGAGAAACCCACATCCTAGTTAAACCGCTAAAGCAATCGACCAACCCTCCCTGGTATCAACAAACCCTCCTGAAAACCCTTTGTGATTTTGGTCTTATGTTAAAAGTAAAAAAGTGGTGATTCATTACCCAAAGTACTGTATATTATGGACCTGTCCGCAGACACCGGTGATGATATCACCGAGCTATTCTCATCTTACTTTCAATCAACTTTCCAAGAACCAGACTCTGACTGAGTCTGGTTCTGATTAGAACCTAAGCGCCTTTAGCGTGTCCAGACATGGTATTCAAGCTACTTAACGTCTTATCTTATCATACGCCAATTTTTATTGTCAATTCTGCAAAAACTCTTGTAGAGCCAGTATATGCACATTGTTTTAGCGGTCTTTGAGTAAGGGGCTCCCGAAAGTATGGAAACCGGCATTCATCACATATATCAAAAGGGCGATAGAAAATTATTGTACCATATCAAAGCTAAGCCTTTTCTCTAAAGTTCCAGAAAAAGTGGTACACACTGATGTTGATTCTGCCATGCGGTACTGTTTTAGCGATGAACAACATGGTATCTTCAGAAAACGATCGACTGCCTCCAATTTGATATTTTCTGAAGAATTGGATAATAGTTGCCAGGTCGATGTTATCTATACGGACTACAGCAAGTGTTTCGACCGAATGGGTCGCCGTGTGCTTCTTTAGAGGCTTTTAGCTGCTGGAATACATGGTTACCTGTTTCGCTGGTTTTAATCATATATCGATAATCGAACGCAGGCAGTACTTCTACGCGGGTACACGTCCAATTGTAAAAGTGTATTACCGGGCGTGCCTCGAGGTTCGACCTTAGGGCCGTTCTTGTTCACAATATTTATTTCGGACATAATGAACTGCTTTAATAATTAAAATATTTTACTATACGAAGATGCCATGAAGATTCTGAAATCTATACGTACATTATCTGATACTGAGCTACTTCAGATTTTGAGAAGTTCTTTTTATATTGCAAAAACGAACAAGTTACAACTTAACACTAAACTTTGAACGCGGTAATCTCAAGAACTACGGGTCCGATTTGTAAATTCTTTTTGCATTAGATAGCCCATTCATCCAGGCAGGTTTTAGGGTATATAACATCACGCTGTGATCAATAGGAGCGAAGCATATAAAAAAACATATCGAAATCTACGCGGATGAAACCGCGTGGCGCAGCTAGTAGTCTATTATATGTACCAAATAACTGCTATCGGTTCAAGGTATATTCTAGATCAGTGGTTCCTAACCTGGGGGTAATTACCCCTGCAGAGGTAAAACGGAGATTCTAAGGGGGTAACACGGGATGGCAGGAAATAGTATTGAAATAGCTATAAACAAAAATAAACAAAATAAAAGATTAATTATGAGATGGGCGTTGAGTGAAACTGAACCAAATATTGTCAAAGTTACGAATGCAAAGCA
The DNA here is from genome assembly GCA_017933935.1 of Sesamia nonagrioides. Taxonomy (NCBI): domain Eukaryota; kingdom Metazoa; phylum Arthropoda; class Insecta; order Lepidoptera; family Noctuidae; genus Sesamia; species Sesamia nonagrioides. Next base: position 15,746 of record JADWQK010000342.1, on the reverse strand, counting down.
ATTTCAATCTTCACATTAATTAACTCAGAGATTTATATATTACTTGACAAGTTACCTAAACGTGCAATTTCCCTCGGTACACCGATGGGTAAAATCAATTCCCATACTTGTTCACAGGGGTAGTGACATTAAAAAGGTTAGGAACCACTGTTCTAGATGGTACTGGAGATGGTATACTGTATACTGTAGATGGATACTGATATACTGTAGATGGTTCTAGCACTATCGGAGATCTTGTTGTCGTATAGGTATGACAGTAAATTTATTTTCGACGATCACATAGAAACCATTGTCAAAAAGGCTTTCAAAGCCATGGGTTTCATTATTAGAGCTTGCTCTAAGTTTCGGCCTCTAAAACCAACAAAAGTGAAGACTTTTCTTGGTTGGAACATTAGAGGTACTGATTTCTTCTGCGGAGTCATCTCTAGTACCCTTCCCAAGTCTGGAATTCCCAATACAATAGTTACTAATCACGTATTGAATCAGTAAGATTTTTGCGTTACTTGGATTTTAAGATGGGGCAATTCTCATTGAAGTATGAACACCGTTGCAAACGGTATCATTTCTTAACATTGCACATAAGACGTAATATTGGTGACATATGTTTTTTGTCAAGCATGCTAGCATGCAGCTTAATTGATTTTCCGGAATTGCTTAGTAAAATACTTCTTCGTACTAATCAAAATGTCCTATGCAAGCGACCTGTGTACCACATACATCAACTAATTAGATCTGCAACGCCTTTTTAATTCGTTGTGTTCTTCAATTGTTTACCATCGCATATGGATATCGACTTATTTTGTACCAACGCACATAATATTACAAAGCTCCTTAACAAGGAATAATTTGTGCATAGTCATGAATAACTACTGAAATACTAATTGAACTACTAGCTTAGTTTAACTGCTTTGATGTTGCACGACCGCGACGTGAATAATTATATTTTATAACCACTTTAATCAGTATTTTTTTTAATTTTTGTTTTCGCTTGCTTTGCAACTCGCTGATATCGTAAGAACAAAATCTAAATTAAGTGCTTATAACTAGACACATGTGGAAGATATAATATAAGTGGAAGCTTGTAATTAGCAAATTGTGCTGTTAATTAATGATGTTTATCGTAATTACGTAAGCTTTCTGTAAGAATAAAATAATTGAATTGCTCGAACAGTTAGTTTTTGAAGAGCAAATATATTTTGTGTGTGGCTTCGCTCCGCAACAGAATACCCAGTCAACTAAAATGGACTAAAGGAGTTGTATCACCGTCAGTGTATCAAGTCTTACTTTCCTGGTGGCGTAGGCAGCCGAACTGAGCCTTCCTGCTAAATTAAACTTTAAACTGCTATTTTAAACTTGACGACGAAAATAACGTCCTACTGTACCTAATTGGTTCACTGCTAATAATTTGGTATTAAATAGGAAAAAAATAAAATACTAAGATTTGCTTTGCCGATATTTATTACGATATTATTCAAAAAAGAGAAGCTAGAATTCGTCGATTGTTTGTTTAGCAGCCTATGCTGTAAGAACAATCCGTAAACGACTAGGTACTGCAGATATCGCGAGGGTAGATAATTCAATTACTTCCATAGTTTTACCGTATTTTACTATGGGGTTACTATTACTCGATGTCTTCAGCCCGTCAGATTTCAAATACATTTTCATTCTGCAGAAAAGAGTCATCAAACCAATAATTTTTTATTTTATTTTTTAATAAACGTTGCCACACACTAGACATTATTCCTATATTGTGGGTGCGTTTACAAACATTTAAACTCACAAACACAGACAGCCAGACCCGGAACAACAAAGTAGGTCATACAGATATATGTTCCGTGCGGGAATCGAACCCGCGACACACAGCGCAGCAGTCAATAGCTTAGCCACTGCGCCAACCGTGCCGCAGTCGAGATTCTCGAAGGAAATTGTTTAAAGATATTGTATTAACATCATGACGATACCTTGTCAATACATGTATGAAAACATCATGTAAATAAGAAAAAAATGAAATCTTTTTATTAAAAGAGGTGAAAGACATAATAACAGGACTAGAAATAGTTTGTCCTTGTTTTTGACTTGACTTTTGACTTTGAGTAGACATCCTTCATGGGGTACTGTTTAAAATGTTACAATAGAATTCCTGTCCACATGTTCCAACTAAATCAAAAGAAATATAGTAAATCTTGTATTAAAAGCACACTATGTAGCCAAGCATATAAGTAACGGGAAAATCAATTTTTGTCAGTGATGTAATTCACTGACAAAAATGATTTTGTTTTTGATACGATTTTTTATATATACAATAGGTACGCTTGAAATATGAGTTTTCTAATTAATATTTCTGTCAAATATGAATCCTTAAAATTTAATATATCAGAGAGTCGGACAACAGAAATTGATAGAATAAATATGGTCAATGTGGGAGATTATCAGATAGAGAATGCGATACTTTTTGTTTTCTCGGTATTAAGAAAAATATAATTTTGAGCAAGCCAGTGGCCGTGTATAACACGATCACAAAACCCATGACCAAGTAGTGCGTTTAGGAAAATTTCACTTCACGTATCATCACCATTGATTTTACGGTAGTATCACATTATTTTACAGTTTCCCATATTAAGTTTCGAAAAATTATTAATATAAACAAGAAACAACACTGGACCTATGATGCCTTGTGGCACTCCATGTGTAAGACATCACTTGCATAATTGACTTGTTCTATATATATATAAATAAATAAATAGACAGTTCTTAATTCCACGTTCTACATTATAATTTCAACGGTTGATAAAGCCAAACTAGGGTAGGACTAGAAACTATCTCAAAAGCCTTCTCCAGATCGGGAATTGAAAAAACTATAGTTTTGGCAATATGTTCAGTAAAGTTATTTTCATTTCAATGCATCTTCCGTGGACTTGCATATACGAAAACCAAATAAATTTTTCGAGAGTAGATTTTTCTAAATAAGGTTGTATGAAGTGTAACCTTTCCAGGTTTTGCATAGATAAGTTAGAATTGGAATAGGTCGATATGTATCTGTATCCACTTTTTACCCGACTACGGCAAAGCAAAAGGAGGGTTATGATTTTGACAGGCTATGTATGTATGTATGTATGTATGTATGTATGTATGTATGTATGTATGTATGTATGTATATATGTATGTATGTATGTATGTATGTATGTATGTATGTATATATGTATGTATGTATGTTCATCTGTTCCCTCGTAACTTCTAAACTACTTATTCGAATTCGATAAATAACATATCATTAAAAGCGTCTTAATTGTCCGCTGGTTATAGGCTATGTGGAGTTTCACAAAATCTAATGTGGCGCCCTCTAGCGGACAAAATATACAGAGTAAAAAAATAAAGTTAAGATAAATATACCGTGTTTGGTATCATTTGAAAGGGCTTTACTTGTACATTTTGAATATATATATATTACTAGCATTTGCTTGTGACTTTACCTGTATTCATGGGCTGATTGCATATAATTCACATCTTTTCGTTCATAGATAGCTTCTTTACTACTGATCAGAATAAGACCACTGCAGAACCATTAGAAGGGCCTTGATATTCTGTTGGTTATGAGCTATAAAGCTTGTCACCAAATTTAGTATTACGCCCTCTAGCGGACAAAAAGTTCTATGTTAATATAAAATTAAAATAAATATACCGTATATGGTATCATCTGAAAGAGCTTCACGAGTACTTTATGTTTGTACATAATCCCTAGTAATGCTTCGTAGAAATTTGAATGTAAACCAGGGTTTGGTAAACGGGGCGATGGGAGTGGTGAAGGCCTTCGAATGGCCTGCTCTTCGGCGCGATCAGTTGGAACAGGAGAACAGCCAAGCGCTGTTCTCATACAATTTGACGACGCATCCATAAAAGCAAATATTAACGGACTTATCAAAATCGAGCCTTACCTCACTGAATTTGACGGCTTGAGGGGTTCTGGGCAAATTCAGCGTAAAATGCTCCCGCTGATTCTTTCTTGGGGTTGTACTGTACATAAATTACAAGGTTGTACTCTAGATAAAAAAGTTACAGATCTAGGAAAGTCATTGTTTGCTAAAGGACAGGCCTATGTCGCTCTCAGTAGAGTTAAAACCATAGAGAGATTATTTATAAGTGCATTGGATCATAATAAATTACTTAAAAATCCACATGACAGTCGATCGTTAGCAGAATTAGATAGATTAAGAAATCTTCCCAGGTCCTCTTAATATATGTTTTTTTTTAATAATTATAAACTAGCGCTTGACTGCAATCCCGCCTGATGGTAAGCAGTGACGGAATCGTTGATGGTAAAGCGCACTAGTTTATTAAGCCTATTCACTTAAAAAAACTTAGGAATAGCAAGGATGACGGCAGTTGAGCTAGGTGATGCAATGTTAAACCCAAGACCAACACGACCAACGATGCTGCGCCAGAGGGAGATTGATCTGGAGACTCTCCACGACCAAACTCCCGACACAACAATATTTGGCGCATCGTACTCGCCACACAACGCAACACAGCTGGTCAGACGCGTCCTCCCTACAGCTTCACCAGACATCATGCTGGAACACGACGAATCGCTTAGCGGCAAGACTTCGTCTGGTGGGTGGTAACTTCTTCCGGCAGCCGATGTTTTGGCCTACCACCGTTAGAAAACCATCCAATCTATTTATACTAACGACCTCATCTACTAATTCATGACCCATTCGGTGCCATCGACGCAAATGTGCGTCGCTACTACGAAAAACCGGGAGCTTCATACGGGGAAACCGTTGCTATACGCGCTACGATCCAAGCGCTACGAAATAGTAAAATAGGACATCTCTACATATTACTATACGCCGATACATAAGTCAAAGAGATGTCGTATGTTAACTACCTAGTTTTTAGTTCGTCAATTTAACTTTTGTTAATATTATGCGCCACAAATACACTTTAACACCAAAATAGTACAAATAATAAAAAGTAAAAGAACTAAAACCCAACTACGACAAAAAACGACGCTGAAAAAGTATAAAACAAGATTTTCACTATGTAGAGATAAATTTTCATGTTTGGAAAGGCGTAGTCACACGTTACATATACCTACCTACCGTAGCACTTTGATAACGTGTGACTGCGGTTTTCCAAACATGAAAATTTATCTCTACCTAGTGAATATTGCATACTTCAGAATAGTATTGTAAGACATTATTGTCAATTTACAACGAAGGCATCTTGGTAAAGTCTACTGTGTCCATTTACTTGCAACTACATTAGCAACTTTGTTCAGTTCAGTATTCTGAAAATCTTGTTTTATACTTTTTCAGCGTCGTTTTTTTGTCGTAGTTGGGTTTTAGTTTTTTTACTTTTTATTATTCAAATAGGTCTTACTAAAGACCGTTTAAGTTATTCAGGAAAAATACTCATCTGCACGCACTATGGATTCCATCATAACCTTATTAACCAGACCAATAATTAATTTCTCAATATTTTCGCCTGTGTAAAGAAGTACAAATGAATTTCCAGTCTCTATATGTCGCCTCTGTAGTGTAGTTTAATCCTGTCGGAAGCGTGATTATGTTAACATGATTTTCGCATTGTCAGTCTGACATCCTGTCACAAAGCGTGGATTCGGGTCCAATGGGGAAGAAAACGCAAAGCTATTTGCAGATGTCGCTGATGGCGTTTGACTCATAACAATTAGCTATCAGTCGTATCACGTTTTATGTAGAGTTTTTTTTGTGGTTGACGAGTTTTTTTTAGGTAAAGCAGAGCAATGTATTGTACATGGACTGTTTCAAGTTAAAAAAGGAGTTAAAAGTCTAGAGGAGCTTCAGTAAAAGGACGAAAAGCTGATCTAATTGCCAAGCAAATAACAATGCCCAGACTTTAAACTGCACGATTGAATGCAGACTTATTAGTGTTTTAAGTTACATTAATTTTGTATTAGGTTTAATGTTTCTTTAGTTATATTTAAGTAAATATTAATGTACTTATTATTGCCACATTTTGAAAGTTTCAACCCTATTAACCTAAAATTATTATCCAGACTTGAATCGTATGACCGAAATTTTTACTTCTTTACTTTCTCAAGAACAAGAAATTCAAGAGAAAAAAAAAATAATTTACCGCCTCCAAAAGCTATAGAGACATCAACATAATCTTTACTGAAATCTATTTATATATTCTGTTCTAAATTGAAATGCATAGGTATCTTTAGGGAAAGAGTGATTTCCATTATTATTGCAACAAATTGCTACACAACGCGGCATATTTTTTATAAACAACGTGAACTCGAACAAATTACAATGGGTTTTGACAGTTTATTTGGGTCAAACGATATCAGCGCCTCTAGTGGCGAGATTTGTCAGTTTTCTTCCCCATTGAAAAAATTATGACACACAACTAATTTCAAATACTGGTGTATTAAATGATGTGTTGTCTTTTGACCAGTCAAGTTTAAATCGCTATGTTTGCCAAAAACCCAAAATGGCATGAAGACACAAATCCCCTTCACCACTTGATAAATTTTCAATGAACGATTGAGAAATTCAATCGTTCATTGAAAATTTATCATTGATCATTGAGTCACCAAAATCAAACATACTTTGCGAATTATTTTTTTCCAGACACGTAATAGTTAAACACAAATAATCCAGTTCTAAAATGTATTTTGATCGAACACATATCTTAATTATTCGTTCTTATTGATAAGGACGATAACAAACGATAATTTTTGTAGCCATAAACTGTACATTATCTTTAAATTCTGTTTTATTAACCTTGACTAATGCTGCGGTTGTGTTTGTATGTAAAATCATGAAGTCAGGAGAAACCACCATATGTTATTTAGATTACATGTTATTAGGCTATCTATAAAAGTCTTAATTTGCTTTTTAACAATTAATATCTATTTACAACTCTTGTAATTTCTAGGCATACCGCATATGAGATCAGCGATGGTTATAATCCTAAAAGTTCTAAACTCATAATCTTCGACCAAAAATTCATTTTCTCACAGGTTACCTAATGCACCATGGAAGTTTAAATCGGTCTAGTGGTACTAACAAAGTCACGTACAGGGTTATCTCGCTCTCTTAACATTAACAATTACGATTATTATAATTTCTAGGATGACTTAATCTTAAACCCATGCTAAACGCTCCGCCTTCCCTGCGTTCTTGCCTGTTACAGTCTTTAAAATAAAAATGGTAAATAAAAAAGAACTTATACTTACAATGCAAATACATAGGTACACTGTACATAAATCATCAATTGCAATAATACTGTAAAAACTGGTTTTGATAATTTTTGAATTTTTTTTTTTAATTATTATAAACTAGTGCTTGACTGCAATCCCGCCTGATGGTAAGCAGTGATGCAATCGTTGAGTGTGAAGCGCACTAGTTTATTAAGCCTATTCACTTAAAAAACTTAGGAATAGGAAGGATGACGGCAGTTGAGCGAGGTGATGCAATGTTAAACCCAAGACCAACACGACCAAACGATGCTGTGCTAGAGGGAGATTGATTTGGAGACTCTCTACGACCAAATTCCCGAGACAACAACATTTGGCGCATCGTACCCGCCACACATCGCAACACAACTGCTCAGACCCGTCCTCCGTACGTAATTAACTTAATAACCGTAATTAACTTTAAATTAAGTTATATTTTTAAGGTTCCAACAAAAATATAGGAACACTTAAATAATTTTTTTTTCAGTCTTTTCATGGAGTTTCTTATTATCCATTAACTGTGTTGTGGAGGTCAGACAAACAGTCACTACCAGTAAAATATAGGTGATCAGCTACATGTGGTTAGAATGGAAGCTGACCCCAGCATAGTTAGGAAAATTTTAGGCAGATGATGATGATAGGTATCATCTCAATAAGCTAGCGAAACAGTAGACGTGACGAGTATCAATATCTAAAATACACATTAAAACTATTTGATGTTTTCTTTCCTGGAGTGGATTTTACTTGACACAAAAATTGAGGAAATATATTTAATCGTGTACTATTCACGTCTATGAAGTTAATACAAGAAAGAAACAGTTTTCTTTAACAATAAAAAAAAAATGTCAGTTAGCCGAATTGTAATAATAGAGTTTGTTCACAACAAGATCCAAGGTCAACATGATCGTTAACTACATACTATATACAAATCCCTTATATGTAGTATCAAGGAGACACTACATGCCATAAAGTTATTAAGTTCATGATCTTGAGCAGGTTTATTAATTACCCGCGAAACAGTGGTTACAGTGCAAGAACCACCTACCTCAGCATATTTTTAAAACTTTTTTGTTCAGTGTAGTTACAGTATTTTGAAAATTCACGCACAACTACGCATCTATGGATGGGACAATAAATGCTAACAATACTTTTATATCTAATAGACGTTGATAATTGAAATGAATATAAATATGTATTCTTTACTACTAAATTACATGATAGTCTAAATATTACAGAAACTGTTGGTCCTGAAAGGTACAGTTACAAGAAAACTTAGTAGTATATTTGTTAAGGTATATAACCACCACTTCTTGATAGTGGGTTTGTGTAGACGTCAGAGTAAAGATTTGTTACTCTTGGCAATATGCTGGCGCTAGGAAGGTCTTTGAAATCAGTATTATCAACAGCCGCTGAAGCCACTTTAGCTTTTCTCCGCCCAAGCTCGTAAAATAGAAAACATATTAAAGCTAATAGTATAAGTGATAGAAGAACTACCATAGTGATGGTAAGTGGGGTCCAAAAACTTCTGGTATTGTCAGTACTAACGGGCGCTAAGGTAGTTGTTTCAGATACTGTATCGCCCGGTGTGGTTGCGTCAAGTGTTGTATCCCCCGGCGTGTTTGGGTCGAGAGTTGTATCCCCTGGTGTGGTTGGGTCAAGCGTTGTATCCCCTGGCGTGTTTGGGTCGAGTGTGGTAACCCCTGGCGTGCTTGGGTAGAGTGTTGTATCTCCAGACGTGGTTGGGTCAAGTGTTGTATCCCCTGGTGTAGTTGATTCAAGTGTAGTATCTCCCGGCGTGTTTGTGTCGAGTGTTGTAACCTCCGGTGTGTTTGGGTTTAGCGTTGTATTTTCTGGCGTGTTTGGGTCGAGTGTTGTATCCCCTGGTATATTTGGGTCTAGCGTTGTACCCCCTGGCGTGTTCGGATCGAGTGTTGTGCCCTCAGACGTGGTTGGGTCTAGCGTTGTATCCCCTGACGTGCTTGGGTCGAGTGTTGTATCCTCCGGTGTGTTTGGGTTTAGCGTTGTATCCCCAGGTGTGTTTGGGTCGAGTGTTGTAGCCTCTGATGTCGTTGGGTCTGGCGTTGTATATCCTGGCGTATTTGGGTCGAGTGTTGTATCGCCTGACGTGTTTGGATCCTGTGTTGTATCCCCCGGTGTGTTTGGGTCGAGTGTTGTATCTCCAGACGTGGTTGGGTCTAGCGTTGTATCCCCAGGTGTGCTATATTCAAGTGTTGTATCCCCTGGCTTGTTTGGATCGAGTGTTGTGTCTTCAGACGTGGTTGGGTCTAGCGTTGTATCTCCAGGTGTGCCAGGTTCAAGTGTTGTATCCCCTGGTGTGTTTGGGTCGAGTGTTGTATCTTCAGATGTAGTTGGGTTAATTGTAGTATCCCCTGGCGTAGTTAAGTCTGGCGTTGTATTCCCTGGCGTGTTTGGATCAAGTGTTGTGTCTTCAGACGTGGTTGGGTCTAGCGTTGTATCATCTGGTGTGCTAGGTTCAAGTGTTGTATCCCCCGGTGTGTTCGGGTCTAGCGTTGTATCCCCTGGTACGCTTGGTTCAAGTGTTGTATCCCCCGGTGTGTTTGGGTCTAGCGTTGTATCCTCTGACATTGTTGGGTCAAGCGTTGTATCCTCTGGCGTGCTTGGGTCAAGTGTTGTATCCCCTGGTGTAGTTGGATCTGGTGTTGTGTCTCCAGACGTGGTTGGGTCTAGCGTTGTATCCTCTGGCGTGCTTGGGTCAAGTGTTGTATCCCCCGGTGTGTTTGTGTCTAACGTTGTATCCTCTAATGTTGTTGGGTCAAGCGTTGTGTCCTCTGGCGTACTTGGGTCGAGTGTTGTTTCCACCGGTGTGTTTGGATCAAGCGTTGTATCACTTGGCGTGTTTGGATCGAGTGTTGTGTCTTCAGACGTGGTTGAGTCTAGCGTTGTATCCTCTGGCGTACTTGCGTCAACTGTTGTATCCCCAGACGTGGTTGGGTCAAGCGTTGTATCTACTGGTGTAGTTGGGTCTGGTGTTGTATCCCCTGGCGTGTTTGGATCAAGTGTTGTGTCTCCAGACGTGGTTGGGTCTAGCGTTGTATCCTCTGTCGCGCTTGGGTCGAGTGTTGTATCCCCCGGTGTGTTTGGGTCAAGAGTTGTGTCCTCTGGCGTGCTTGGCTCGAGTGTTGTATCCCTCGGTGTGGTTGGGTCGATTGTCGTGTCCCCTGGTGTAGTTGGATCTGGTGTTGTATCCTCTGGCGTGTTTGGATCGAGTGTTGTGTCTCCAGACGTGGTAGGGTCTAGCGTTGTATCCTCTGTCGTGCTTGGGTCGAGTGTTGTATCCCCCGGTGTGTTTGGGTCAAGAGTTGTATCCTCTGACGTTGTTGGGTCAAGCGTTGTATCCTCTGGAGTGCTTGGGTCAAGTGTTGTATCCCCTGGTGTAGTTGGATCTGGTGTTGTGTCTCCAGACGTGGTTGGGTCTAGCGTTGTATCCTCTGGCGTGCTTGGGTCAAGTGTTGTATCCCCTGGTGTGTTTGTGTCTAACGTTGTATCCTCTGATGTTGTTGGGTCAAGCGTTGTGTCCTCTGGCGTACTTGGGTCGAGTGTTGTTTCCACCGGTGTGTTTGGGTCAAGCGTTGTATCACCTGGCGTGTTTGGATCGAGTGTTGTGTCTTCAGACGTGGTTGAGTCTAGCGTTGTATCCTCTGGCGTGCTTGGGTCAAGTGTTGTATCCTCCGGTGTGTTTGTGTCTAACGTTGTATCCTCTGATGTTGTTGGGTCAAGCGTTGTATCCTCTGGCGTGCTTGGGTCAAGTGTAGTATCACCCGGCGTAGTTGATTCAAGCGTAGTATCCCCTGGCGTACTTGGGTCGAGTGTTGTTTCCACCGGTGTGTTTGGGTCAAGCGTTGTATCACCTGGCGTTTTTGGATCGAGTGTTGTGTCTTCAGACGTGGTTGGGTCTAGCGTTGTATCCTCTGGCGTACTTGGGTCAACTATTGTATCTCCAGACGTGGTTGGGTCAAGCGTTGTATCTACTGATGTAGTTGGGTCTGGTGTTGTATCCCCTGACGTGTTTGGATCGAGCGTTGTGTCTCCATACGTGGTTGGGTCTAGCGTTGTATCCTCTGTCGTGCTTGGGTCGAGTGTTGTATCCTCCGGTGTGGTTGGGTCAATTGTCGTGTCCCCTGGTGTAGTTGGATCGGGTGTGGGAACCCCTGGCGTATTTGGATCGAGTGTTGTGTCTCTAGACGTGGTTGGGTCTAGCGTTGTATCCTCTGGCGTGCTTGGGTCAAGTGTTGTATCCTTCGGTGTGTTTGTGTCTAAGGTTGTATCCTCTGGTGTTGTTGGGTCAAGCGTTGTATCCTCTGGCTTGCTTGGGTCAAGTGTAGTATCACCCGGCGTAGTTGATTCAAGCGTTGTATCCTCTGGCCTGCTTGGGTCGAGTGTCGTATCCGCCGGTGTGGTTGGATTAAGCGTCGTATCTTCTGGAGTAGTTGGATCTGGTGTTGTATCCCCTGGCGTGTTTGGATCGAATGTTGTATCCCCCGTTGTGTTTGGGTCAAGCGTTGTATCATCTGGCGTGCTTGAGTCGAGTGTTGTATCTACTGATGTAGTTGGGTCTGGTGTTGTATCCCTGGCGTGTTTGGATCGAGGTTGTGTCTCCAGACGTGGTTAGGTCTAGCGTTGTATCCTCTGTCGTGCTTGGGTCGAGTGTTGTATCCTCCGGTGTGGTTGGGTCAATTGTCGTGTCCCCTGGGTGTAGTTGGATCGGGTGTAGGAACTTGGCGTATTTAAGGATCGAGTGTTGTGTCTCTGGGCATTGGTTGGGTCTAGCGTTGTATCCTCTGGCGTGCTTAGGTCAAGTGTTGTATCCCTTCGGTGTGTTTTGTGTCTAAGGTTGTAATACTCTGGTGTTGTTGGGTCAAGCGTTGTATCCTCTGGCTTGCTTGGGTCAAGTGTAGTATCACCCGGCGTAGTTGATTCAAGCGTTGTATCCTCTGGCCTGCTTGGGTCAGTGTATCCGCCGGTGTGAAGTTGGATTAGCGTCGTATCTTCTGGAGTAGTTGGATCTGGTGTTGTATCCCCTGGCGTGTTTTGGATCGAATGTTGTATCCCCCGTTGTGTTTGGGTCCAAGCGTTGTATCATCGGCGTGCTTGAGTCGAGTGTTGTAATCCCCGGTGTGGATTTGAGTCAAGCGTCATTGTCCCTTGGTGTAGTTGGTCTGGTGCTGTATCCTATGTTGTGTTTTGGATCGTGTGTTGTGTCTTCGAAGACGTGGTTTGGGTCTAGCGTTATATCGCCTGGCGTGTTTGGGTCAGTGTTATATCTCCAGATGTGGTTGGGTCAAGCGTCGTGTCTATTGTATTTGGTGTGTTGTATCCTAGTGTCTGGATCGAGTGATGTGTCTCCAGTCGTGGTTGGGTCTAGCGTTATATCCTCTAACGTGCTTGGGTTGAGTGTTGTATCCCCCGGTGTGGTTGGGTCAAGCGTCGTGTCCCCTGGTGTAGTTGGATCTGGTGTTGTATCCTCTGGTGTGCTTGGATCGTGTGTTGTGTCTTCAGACGTGGTTGGGTCTAGCGTTATATCGCCTGGCGTGTTTGGGTCGAGTGTTATATCTCCAGATGTGGTTGGGTCAAGCGTCGTGTCCCCTGTTGTATTTGGGTCTGGTGTTGTATCCCCTGGCGTGTTTGGATCGAGTGATGTGTCTCCAGTCGTGGTTGGGTCTAGCGTTATATCGCCTGGCGTGTTTGGGTCGGGTGTTATATCTCCAGATGTGGTTGGGTCAAGCGTCGTGTCCCATGGTGTAGTTGGGTCTGGTGTTGTATCCCCTGGCGTGTTTGGATCGAGTGATGTGTCTCCAGACGTGGTTGGGTCTAGCGTTGTATCCTCTGGCGTGATTGGGTCGAGCGTTGTATCCCCGGGCGTGGTTGGGTTAAGCGTTGCAACGGTTGTTGGATTTGGGGTTGTAATTTTTTCGTATAATTGACATTGACTTTCATCCATACCAGGTGGTACATAACGGAATGAATCAACTAAAACAATAGAGGTTGAAGACGCCATGCCCATGATTGATATCTGAAACAGAGAAAGTGAGGTTTTTGGTTCTTTTGTGACCTAAACTGGTGCACAGGAGACAATGGACAGCCAGAAAATAGCAAGACTTCCAATCTACGTTAGCCGCACTATGTACAGTATTCGAGTCACGGGGGTGACTAAGGGTGTGAAGTATTTCACACCAAGGCAGATTCTAATGTTTTACAAAGCACAGGTCCGCTCGTGTGTGGAGTACTGCAGCCACATTTGGGCTGGTGCTGCGAAATGTCACCTGGCTAGTTTGGATTCTGTGGAAAGGCGTGCGAAGAGGCTGATTGGCGACCCAGATTTTACGCAGAACGATCTCCCAAGCCTGGAGCACAGGCGTAGCATTCTACTCTACGCCTTTTTTTGCGTCTTTCGGTGTTTTATAGTATGCATTTCGGTGAGTGTGCAAGGGAATTGAATGATTTAATTCCCCATCTCCGTTCAACCATCGGACGAACCGTCGTACGGCGAATTTCCACCCTTACGTTGTTAACACCACTACGATCCGGACGAAGCGTTTCGCTTCCTCTTTTATATCGCGTACATCGAGGGTCTGGAACAATTTGCCAGCGACGTTTGCATCGGACTAATTTGAGTGCCCTCAAGGCTAGAGTGAATAGGCTCATAATAAACTAGCGCGCGTTACCACCAACGACTGCATCACTTCTTACCATCAGGCGAGATTGCGGTCAAGCACTAGTTTATAATTTAATAAAAAAAAAAAAACAAGATAGCTGAATGATGCATAGAAAAATATGAAATATTTGGCGTAAAAAGTCGCAGCGCAGAATGAGTGACTGTAACTTTATTGTTAATAACATGTTTTCTTCACAAGTACACTATCGTACTATTATTGCAACTAGAGAAGTATGTCAAAAAATTCTGTGAATATATATTGAATGTGCTGGATAAAACATAAAGAAGCAGAAATCAGTGATAACGTTAACTTTAACGAATAGACTACAGACCATTAGTGACTAAAGTTAGTGGAAAGGAAAGGTTAATTAAAACAATAAGGAACTCATGGCTAACTATAGACCAATTGAATTCCTATAATGTCAAAATTTTTTGAAGAACATACCAGTATAGCCATTTATGACTTTTTACCCGACTACGGCAAAGCAAAAGGAGGGTTATGATTTTGACAGGCTATGTATGTATGTATGTATGTATGTATGTATGTATGTTCATCTGTTCCCTCGTAACTTCTAAACTACTTATCAGAATTTGACAAATGACATATCATTAGAAGCTTCTTAATTGTCCGCTGGTTATAGGCTATATAGGGTTTCACAAAATTTACTGTGGCGCCCTCCAGCGGACAAAACATACAGAGTAAAAAACTAAAGTTAAGATAAATATGCCGTGTTTGGTATCATTTGAAAGCCCTTTACTTGTACATTTTGAATATATATATTGCTAGCATTTGCGTGTGACTTTACCTGTATTCATGGGCTGGTTGCATATAATTCACATCTTTTCGTTCATAGCTTCTTTACTACTTATCAGAATAAGACCACTGCAGTACCATTAGAAAGGCCTTGATATTCTGTTAGTTATGAGCTATAAAGCTTGTCACCAAATTTAGTATTGCGCCCTCTAGCGGACAAAAAGTTCTATGTTAATATAAAATTAAAATAAATATACCATGTTTGGTATCACGTGAAAGAGCTTCACGAGTGCTTTATGCTTGTACATAATTACAAGAATGCTTTAATGATGTTAAATATGAGCGATAAGAGCAAAGCGCGGATCACGGGAACTGTGAATCGCTTTATGCAATGTAGAGCAGTGTGAACATTAATAGAATATGTAATGCACTAATGAAAACGACATAAGCTGGGAGTAACTCCACGCGGTGAAGGCGGAAACAGTTTGATAACTGGCTAAATCTCCCATAAAAAAGGCCTCTGCACTATATGCCTTCGGGCTTATGTTGTTATATGTGCGTGTAGATGTAATATGTCAAGTACCTAGTTTTTAGTTCATCAGTTTAACTTTTGTTAATAATATGCGCCACAAATACAGTTTAACACCAAAAAAGTACAAATAAAAAAAAGTTAAAAAACTAAAACCCAACTACGACAAAAACGACGCTGAAAAAGTATAAAACAAGATTTTCAGAATACTGAACTGAACAAAGTTGCTAATGTAGTTGCAAGTAAATGGACACAGTAGACTCTACCAAGATGCCTTCGTTGTAAATTGACAATAATGCCATACAATACTATTCTGAAGTATACAATATTCAATATGTAGAGATAAATTTTCATGTTTGGAAAGGCGTAGTCACACGTTGTCAAGGTGCTACGGTAGGTAGGTATATGTAAAGTGTGACTACGCCTTTCCAAACATGAAAATTTATCTCTACATATTGAATATTGCATACTTCAGAATAGTATTGTATGACATTACTACTGTGTCCATTTACTTGCAACTACATTAGCAACTTTGTTCATTCAA